>PVJA010001966.1:0-39545 GCA_004027025.1 Myocastor coypus | reverse complement strand
TCAGATCTATATAGTGAGAATGCGTGGACTCTGTACTACATACATTTACATAAAAGAAAAAGAAAATGAGTAATTTCTGGTGTCAACCCAGTGGGATCAGAGTGAGGACAACAATCCTTTTTTTGCCCTCTCTGCTTTTCTCTGAGGCACTACATCCGGAGCATGCTTGAAAACCAAGAGACCTTGTAAAGCAAATAAGAAGTAGAGATAATTTCTGTCTTGGTTTCTCTTTAGACACCATCCCGTGTAACATCTGGTAGTGCAAACTTCCTTTGGGTTCTCAAGCTGCTTTGATGAAATGTCTAGATTAGTCCTAGAGGATTCTGAGCTCTGTGTAACAAACAGTAAGGCCTTCCCACCACCTGCCCTCCATCTATCATCCTTGGGATTCCTTTTCAATGTGGTTTTCATGTATTTTTCTGGTTTAGAAACTAGAGACACTGAAACACTGTGGTCTCCCTTTCAAGTGCAACATGGCAGACTCCATGGCCCAGGGAGAGAGGTCTACTGAGAGAGCCTGTTGGCACCTTATGCATGAGAAGTTCTTGAGATATGAGCCACAAGAGTGTCTGCACATATGGGGATTTTTAAATAAAGCCATACAGTTTGAGTAGCAATTTAGTCATCTTGTCCATGATAACAATGTAGTAGTCAGAAACAGTCCTAATAATTTCATCATGACTGAACGTCACTAACAAAACAAAAATTTTATAGATATCAGGAAGGCAGCTACACAGAAGAAGCCAAGTTAGCCCACAGACCCTAACCCAACCTCCTGTGGCTCACTGTGGATGGGGCTCAGAATTAGAGCTAGGTCTTTGTAGCGCAAATTCCATGCTCTTCAGGTGATGTTCAGGAGTTCACCAAGTTGGGGCTGCCTGAAATGCTATGTAGCGGAACAAGCAGGTGATGGGTGGACGAATGCCCAGGTATCTGGGAGAGCTGGAATTTTGCCCTGCCCTGCCCCTCACTCTGTTGGCACTGGAAGCAGCAGGAGACAGACAGCAGTAGAGGAAAAAGGGGCCCAGTGAGGAAGGGGAGGTGAGGACGCAGCTCAGAGCTAGCAGCCACAGCAGGCAGAGAGCAGTGCATGCCTTCACTTAGCAAGGGCCAGGAGACGATGGGGGTCTCCTTTCATTCAGAGAAAGGAGAAGATCTAGCCAGCAAGGAAACATCAGTGAGGAAAACTAAAACTGAGGGTTCCAGGAGCAAAAAAAAAGTAGATTCATGGGTCCTGGAGAGCCAGGGAAAACAGTTTCCTACTGGTGCTACTTCTTTAACTTTGTCCCTGTGAGAACAGCTGAAGATTTTTATCCAATGTCAAGGCCAACGGCATGAATTCAGAAGAAACAAACCATGAATTTAACCAGCATATGATGGGCCTGAATGAATATTGTACTGGGAAGCAAGAACCAGGGTTTTTCAGTCTAAACTCAGACACCTAAGACACCTTGGTCACCATGAAAGCCCACTGCAGCTTTGAAAGAGACAGTTTTAAGGACCCTGTGAGTTCTGATATTCGATGGCTGAGCATTTCCAAGAGTGTCCACACTCTGGCCATCTATGGTGTCCAGAGAAATGGCATCTGTCACATCAATGGCACAGCATTCGTACCTCGCCCTTTATTTTTCTCTAGCTAAGGTGTTTTAATCCTGACAGTATAATAGAATAAATCACAGCCATCAGAGATGGGAGTGACACTGGCCACACACATTAGAGATAAACAGTCAAAAACCGCTCACCCATGCTTTCCCCTTTGCCCGCAGTCCCTGCTGTCTGACAACACTAAGCTTGAACTACGATTTCCATCTGGCTGCACAGAGCTGAGTATCCAAATAGCCCGCTGCATTGTCTTAATGGCTATAATGTTACTCTGTTTTCCAGAAGCCTGGCTGTCCAGATATTTCAGTATTAGCATCTGATTTCTTCCCTCTGGCTGGCGTTAAGGGATATATAGCTGCTTCATAGTCAGTCAACAAGCAATTTTCAGCAGCCCAAATGTTCAGATAGCTTAGGTTTGTTTGTCTCTACATTCGGGATAATTAGCCTACAGGCTTGGTAAGTGACATAAAGAGTTGATTTTGTAGATGAGCTCTTTGTTTCGTATTTATTTTCTCCCTTTTGAGCGCTAGAGGATCTCACTTGTTTTGTGTCCTCCACAGGTGGCTTAGTTGGCATTGCTATATCTACCTGTGAAAGCTGTGACCTGAGAAGAAGCTGTGACGTTCACTATAACCAGTGATGGGGAGGTCTGTAGAAGGCAGAATTTTCTAGCTGTTCTTTGAATTTCTTTTTAAAAATCTTCTACAGAAAGTTGTTCAACCTATGGAAGGCCAAGGAGTAAAGTATTGTCTACTAAGAATGAGGAGCGAGAAGACATCATTTATGACACATCAAGGACTAAGGAGGATGTCATCATGGAGGTGCTGCCCCTTCTGAGACAGAAGGACGGGTGGAAAGGACCTGCTCTGCTGCTTCAGACAGCTAGGCCAAAGGTGATTCCACTGTCCCCCCCACGATAGCCATTGCTCAGATCTGTGACACTAACAAACCCAATGCAGTGTTGTATGCAGGGTATAAATGAATTTCATCTCTGTAGATCTCCTACGTGCTTCAGAAGCTGCTCCAGGCCTGGGAATGCTGCTGCCATGAGCATTTGGCATGGATTTTATCCAGGGTTCCTCCACCCTGCCTATCCTTGTTGCAACTCTGTCCCACTGGGTGGTTGTCAGTTACTGCTTTACAACATAAATGGAATTAAATGGCTCATCAGTGAAAACTCTAAATAAATTCTCCATACTAGGCCTGTTTAACTGTGGTTATATATGTTCTGTGTACCTCTATTTATCCATTTTTAAAATAGGTGACATCAAAATGAAATATGAATTATGCCTTGAAGCATAGCAAGTAATGAATGATCAGGGAAAAGAATGATCTTAAAAAAATAAAAACAAAACACTCTATGAAAGAAGATAACTCCTATTCATTATGTTCCTAAGCCAGCCCTTTTACAAAATGTACTGAATGCCTGTCCTGGAATGTTGACTCTTTTAAATTACATTAAGGGTAGAAAATAAGTACTTTATAATATCAAGCTGCCATATGAGGTTCTATGGCTAATCATGCTCCTGGGATGAAAGCTGAGGTTGAAGAAGAATGAGTTTTGCATACAGATATTAACTGCATCTTTATAGCTCTGTGAGAAAGCTGTCCAAGAGTGTGAAAAGGGGTTAATAAAAAGATCTTTTAAAGGTGTACCGGAATATGAGGGTGAAATTACAGCATGTATTATTAGGACTGTTTGTGTTAACTTCCCCATAAATGAGCAAGATATTTACTTAGAGGATCCAGAAAAGAAACAAAATGCATGTTGGCTTTCACTCAGGGTGTGGCTAAAAATACACGGCAGCCTGCAGTGCACAGGTATGCCCTAGAAAGCTCCTGCAGTATCCAGGCAGCCAAGGCACCGCACTGACTTTGGCAACAAAGATCACTCTTCGTTGTCTGTGAGAAAGAGTTGGGTCAGGGAAGCCATTCCTGAATAAAAATCCTTGTCTCAAAGTGCTCCTTATTCTGTTCTAGAAGGACAGGAACTATACAATATAAAAGCTCCCACTCTTTGCTTCACAAGGACAAAAAGAAGGATGGTGTATGAGATGCAGAGGGCGGTTTGGGTCTGGGTATCATCCATTCAGAGTCTGTGCATGACGGGAATATTCCAATCAATGATATTTACTTAATGTCCAGGAGCATGGCACAGTGATCAGTGTTGAGGGAGATGGAAAGATGAAGAAGACGTTATCTTTGCTATCAGGGAATTTTTAGGTAATGTTTATAGCTTCCAATTTGCCCCTTCAATGTCTGAAGTGGTGGATTCAAAGAAAGAAGACAATATCAGGTTTTCTAAGCATGCAATTAGCAATTTCACACATACTAAAGAAAACAAAAGTAACAAATCCAACCAGCCTACTCTACAATATTTTTGAAACTTTTATATAACTCCAAAACTATTGTGAAATAAAAAGTTCATTTAACTTCTTTTAAAAACTAGTAGACCAAACATATAAAAATGTCTTCTGGAAAATAAAGTAAAATACAAATAACACATCAAAATTTGGTAACACTTAGTAAGCACTGAACTGTAGCTGTTGATCAACTTCATTGGCTTCTTTTTTAGTCAACAAAACATTCTCTAACTCAGAAGCCTTGCACGGATAGCCTTAAGTATCTGCCTTATAGTCTTCCCTTTGGCCTATTCAGTGACTTTGAAAAGGAATTTAGCTGCCAAATGTCTGAACACCATTGTCTTTGAAATCAGGGGCTGTGAAAAGGTTTGGAAAGTGACTTTATGGAGCAAACATGAGGGACAGAGGCAGAAAGAGGACAAGAGGGAAAACCAGTCTAGGATGGGTTTCTACATTGGTCACCACTCTGCAAGTTCATGGTGGTGGTCCTCGGGACTCCTAAGCATCCTGAGTCTGGGCATCTCAGCATGAAGAGAAACACACTCATCACCAACTTGTCTTTTGACTGCTACATCCTCACTGTTGAGTCCCAGAAGTCCTGAGGTTGCTTTAACTGTCTTATGTTTTCGAGGACATTTAGCACCTCATTAGCAGAAAAGCCAAAGCCTAGCTATAAGACCAGTACACTGTGCTGAGCCTGCACAAATTGCTCTTCGATTGACCATTATAGAAACATTCAAATTCTAGCAATGCAAGAAACAAATCACAACCCTGCAAGTATCCTGAGAAGTTGGAAGATCTAGTACAGCTAGACCTGAATTATGTAGTGATGCCAAGCTGCCAGCCCTGAGAGGCACTGCCTGGACATATCTACACCAAATCAGAATGGTCCCTATCATAACACACAGTAGAGAACTTGGATGATTTCATCCATTTGCCTTACCTGCCTGACCCCTAAGAGGACTGGACTTTTTACATTTATTGGACTAGTAGTCCTAATACACACTTACTCTAAAAAGGAGGTAGAGATTTAGTATTAATACCATTTTTCCTGTTGCCTTCACTTTCTTCCAAAAACATAGTTCAGCTGTGTTTCTTATTACAGTTAAGTCCAAATCCACCACAACTTATTTTGACTCTGAGGGTGTAGGGTTCATTACGATAATTAGTTAGTTACACACTGCATCCTCCGACAGGGGCTCAAACTACATCATCACGTATAACGACCTGCAGTTCCTAACACAGTGAGAAACAGTTGCTGACTCTTACCTTAGAAATACTATAGAATGAACTACTGGTTTGATATAAGAACATTTACTAGTGAAACCCTCTAAGAATTAGGAGACTTTATTTAAATTAAATGCATGAGTGAAGAATCACATCCCAAGTCAAGCTAAGCACAAGGCCCTGTGATAGCTGTATTAGTTATACTCTCTAGAGTGTTTCATTTTAGAAAATGTCCAAAGCATGATCCTTCAAATCCCTCCAGGCATTTTATTTCTGCAAAAATATCGTTTTTTAAAAAACACCGATGGTCAGTGATCTCCTCCAGATGGCTGTGTATTAATTAATATGGGCTGGGGCTGGGGCACGGGACTCTGGAAAACTCCCCAGGAGAGTCTAACTCATCACCAGTGTTGAGGGACAGAGACAGAAGGGCCCTGTGTGGTGGCCAGGTTCACTGTCCCCTCCCTGATCAGTGAGGACAACTCAGAGCTTCGCTGATGTGGCCCTGCCGCTCCACACTTGCAGTTGTGAAGTGCAAAGTGTTAACTGGGTCATGACTTTATGGAACTTCTACAAAGCAAACTAATAGAGGTCAGGGTACAAGCGTTAAATAAAATGTCTCTCTGAACTGAGGAGAATTTCAGCCAAAGCCTGCCAGGTGTGCAGGATCTTCTTACAGCTGACAGTACCACCCAAGTTTCAGTTGCTTTGAGATGAATTTGTTTAGACTAAGGATATTTATTCTGCAGTTGCCTATCTTTTTCTTTTTCTTTTGGGGACATTAAAGTAATATTCCTCCCTTCTACCAGTGCTCCAGCTGCAGCAAATAGATCCACAGAAACAAATTTAACCCACTGGAATTACTCTCTAAATAAATTCAACATTTTGGTTCAA
Source organism: Myocastor coypus (assembly GCA_004027025.1). Classification (NCBI taxonomy): domain Eukaryota; kingdom Metazoa; phylum Chordata; class Mammalia; order Rodentia; family Myocastoridae; genus Myocastor; species Myocastor coypus. Next base: position 33,459 of record PVJA010001966.1, on the reverse strand, counting down.
AGTGCTACAAATAAATTCAGGGCTTTAATTCTTGGTACATGGAGCAGACCTTAACTGCACAAGGACACACTGAGAAGTATGTATTACAAGTCAAAGTGGCAGTGGACATGGGGGAATTTAAAAGAAAACGCTTCGAACTATTTTAAAATAAAATGTATCCCACTGGGACAGCAATTGCCCAATGCTGACTGTTCATAAATCAGGGGAAACAAAGAGCAGCTTTACATTTTGTGTCTCTGGCCAAAGAAAAAATTCTGGAAAGGGAAGGAGAAGAACGGGTTCAGCTGAGAACACAGCCCGCTTGATTTTAGTGGGGTTCCCCCCCCCACTTCTTGAAAAAAAATCTTCCTGTCTTGGAGAAAATGCATTAAGCATAATTCTCATAGTAACTTTGGTAAAATATTCCAAATATTATAAAAGGCTGTTGAACATTATTAAATAAGTCTGTGTTGCACTTATTTTTAATATCTTTGTGCACACTTGGTATTTGTTCTGATCGCTCCCAGCGGAGATTTATTACTGAAGTAGATCTGACTTGAGGTTGAGTGGAAAAGGGAGCAGCCAGTGCAGGAGGAATATTGAGTAACTTGGTGGTGGGAGAGACTTGGGCTGCAGCAGGCAGCGAGGGAGCTGGTGGCTTATGCATGCCAATTAAGGTGCTCAAGAAATGAACATGAATCCATTTCAGGGACACACTAACCCCCTCCTCCTCCTCCTAAGTCCCTAGGGATGCTTCTGGAATTGCCAGAGCTGAAAATTAAATTATAACCCTAAAACATGACATTGAAAATGTAATGTCTCCTCCGATAATATCAGTGATGTTCCATCAGTGGGCGGGGCAGCGCCCCTCCTCGATTCCCAGTTTGAAGCAGGGCCAGGCAGGCACTGCAGAGTCCCCAGCCCTGTTGCCGCAGTTTTCCTAAAGGTCCTGTTTGAGTAGTGTACTATCATTGCCTAAATATGTGGGTAAACCCTCACATGTAGCAGACAAACCAGGTCCCAGAAGAAGCAATGCTGCAATAGAAGATACTAGCCTAGGAAGCCAACAGTGTTCCTGCATCACCAATATTCAGAAAAAACAAATGCTTGTGCAACTGAATATGGTAGGGTCATATACCTTGCAGAACGTTTTCAAGCTGGTCATTCATTGTGTAGGATTTGGTGTTGTCTGGGCACAAGCACCATTCTACATTTTCTTAATGAGTCCTTTTCTGAACTGTGCTTTAGAGAAAGAGACTAACCATTATTTAAAACAAATTAAATCACAGTTCTACAGTGCTTTGGAGACCTATTGTCAGGGTCAGCTGTCTGGATGAGTCTCGGCCATTGCTTGACCAGTTTGCTGTCTGTGAAAGCCTGAGAGAATGTTTTCTCTCTAGGTGATTCTCCTTAGGCACACTATACATGATCAATTCCTTTCCTCTGTGGCCCAATAATCTTCTTGAACAGAAAATTTGGGACACCACTGAGTTATAAGATGTTACAGCACAGGTTCTCTTATGTCCTGAGTCCTCAGTGACCTTGAAGGGATAGGGCCAAAATATTCAATGTAAATCTTGAGGGGATTTGACTGACCTTGGGAGATACAAAAGTTACATGTTTTGTTATATAGGTCTTGCTTTAACCTGCCCTTAACTACCCAGCAGAAAAGTTTAAACATGAGGCATAAAAAGTAAAGCTAGATTCGTATGCTGAGCTGTGAAAGGCTTAAATCAACAGCTTCCAATATTGACATTCTATGGGTAACTCATATGATTATAGAATATTGGGCTATGTATACAACCACCTTCTCTTAGTTTAATGAGAATAAATTTTTGTATCAATAATGATTAGGAAAATTATCATGTCTACATCCTGTGCTCTGTAAAACTACCAGGACAACAATATGCATTATATCAATTATTGGGAATGTACTTCTAACTTGTTTTGAAATTGTCACATTGTTATTTCTTATTAAAAGCAATAATTAAAAAAATTCCCTTATAGTCGCATCCATGAGTCAAAGCACAGGTGCAGAGCAGTTTGTTTATCTCCTGATTCTCAGGAGCCACAGAATCCATGTACTGTGGATGTCAAGTTACTCATAAAGAGGGTCACAACAATAACCATCCATTGAAGATTATAGGTATCCAGAAGATAAAAAAGTTTCACCACAGCAAAGGTCCTTGGGTTAAACCTAATGGGGTGAACAAGCAGAAAGGTCTTCTGCAAAAGAAGTAATGGAGATAGAAAGGCCCAAGATGTGTTTGCAATTGTAATACCCAGCAGGGGCCTAGCATATAAAATAAATAAGTGAGGAGGAGTGCTCACATGAGAAAGAAGACAGAGATGGTGTCTGTAGCTAAGTGGAACGTGAATAGAGAAACAATTCATTCACACTTCTAAATATCATCACATGCCAGAAGGAGCCAGTCTAGACCCCAAATACAGCCTGTGTCCATTACCTTTGAGAGCTATGACTTATGGACTGCAAAGCAGACCAATTCTGAATTTGGAAAAAGAATTAAGTGTGGCCATGGCCATCTTCCTTTTCCTGTATTCACCTCTCTTTGTGTGAGGATCTTGTTTTTTCTTCTTGCACTTTTTCTTCTGGCGGATCAACCTAAGTCCCACCAAGCGGTCAGTCGCCAACTCCAGGATCTCTCTCTGACTGAGGCACTTCTCCAGAAGTGCACGCTGAGCAGTCAGCCGGGTAACTATGCATTAGGGGTATAAGAGCACCTCAGGCTCTGCAAGCCCACAGCCCCACATACCTTTGAACCTACAAACTGGCAGCCTAGTTAAACCACATTTAATTCTTTTTCCAAATTCAGAATTGGTCTGCTTTGCAGCCCGTAAGTCATAGCTCTTAAAGGGGGCTGACCAGCAACACTGTGGCAAGTGCCGGAACCCAGGACTGCAGCGGTGTCCTTAGTTCTGCTTTGATCCTTCACCCTGATTTTCCCATCCCTTCCCCAAAGTATTGCCTGTTCATTCGTTTTCTTTCTTTCTTTCTTTCTTTCTTTCGTTCGTTCTTTCTTTCTTTCTTTCTTTCTTTCTTTCTTTCTTTCTTTCTTTCTTTCTTTCCTTCCTTCCTTCCTTCCTTCCTTCCTTCCTTCCTTCCTTTCTTCCTTCTCTCTCTCTGTGTCTTCTGTCTGTCTGTCTCTTTCTGTGTCTTCTTTCTTTCTGTCTTTCTCTTTCTGTCTTATCTTCTCTTGTCTGTCCTTCCATCCTTCCATCTGTCCTTCCGTCTGTCCTTCTGTCCTTCCTTCCTTCCTTCCTTCCTCCCATACAGGGTTATGCTACTCCCATACAGGGTTATGCTACACAGCTCAAACTCATAGTGATCCTCCTGCCTCAGCCTCCTCAGCACTAGGTCTGCATGGCATGTGGTACTGGGGATCAAACCCAGGACCCTGTGCTTGCCAGGCAGGCATTTAGACTGCTGAGATGAGTTATCTTCCTGGCCCCTCCTGTTCTTATAAAAATCTGGTCCCACCAATATTACCAAATGGCAGAGATAAAATATATTCTCATACACAACTCCTCTCTGCTGTGAATCCCTGGTTTATATCATATATGTCAGAGGATGCACAGGGTCATGCCACTTACACAGCAGAAGGGCAGATCCAGTGTTACTCTTTTTTCATGCTTTTTCGGGCCCAGGATCCATGGGAAGAGCTTTGTTTATAGTGCTGTTTCCTCCCCTCCCAACACACAGGCAAGTATCCAGCAAGATTGAGAAATATACCCTACATTCTTGTTATGCCACTATATTCTCATACTCAGCCTTGGGTTTGCCACTGTACTAGAACTTGAACTAACAATCTTGTACTGCCACTTATCTATAGGCATTGACCTTTTCAGGCTCTTCACATAAACTCAGCATCAGAAAGGCAACATTCTCTTTGCAGGAGAAGAAAGCGGTCAATGTTCAAGAGTTTCAGAACAACATATCTGCCTTAGAGGACATCCTATAAAAGCAACATTTGTTTCTGGATACTGTTACTCAAGTCACCTCCTGTTTCGAGATGCATGCTACGGGGCTTGCCAGCTTATGATCTCTCCTAATTCAGATTCCTGACCACGTCACTTTCCCCCTACTGTTCTATGTATGATGCCAGCATTATTTCCTAGAAAGGCCTGCGTGACTCAGAGTCTCCCTACCTATCTGTCTCACCTATCTCTAATCCTCATTCTATAAATCTCAGCTTCTTCTGAATGCATGGAACAGCAAGTTTGCTTACCTCTGGACCTTTGCATAAACTCTACTGCTATGCCTTAGATCCTAACTGCTCCACAACAGCCTCATGTGTTTTGGAATGTGATTGGATGATGGCAACCCTGTACTCCTCAGTGGACTCATCCACCAATGGGCTCAGTAGCTAAATATGTTCTTGACAAGTGGGGCCTGGGTGGAGGCAGGTCACTGAAATTATGGCCTGGAAGGAGGTATTCTTGCCTCAGGCTCCTTTTCTCTCTGCTTCCTGGTTGCTATGATTTGCCCAGCTTTTCTCTACCATCCCTTCCCACCATGCCCTTGTTTTCTTAGTTGCCAGCCAACCATGGTTTAGATAAATGAGTTTAAAAAAAATCCTCTCTTCCTTGATGTAGATATGTGGGACATTCTGACCCAGGAATGTCAAAGTGAATGAGACTCATATAGACCTCTGGGCTGAACACGTTCTACCCTCATCAAGGCCTCTCCTTGAGTTGCAGGTGTTGCAAGGATGTCATAAATTTTGGAAATCTATCCCTGCAATCATTTATAATTCTAGCTTTGATGTCTCTTCAAAGCTATCAAGTATTTTTCTATTTATAATATTTATCCTTGTATACCTAGTTACCTGTTTATTATATCTGGCCTCTTTAACATCACCAAGCTTTGGGAGGTTAGGTACCTTGTTTACTTCAATCTGTGTTGTTTTTTACAACTTACATTTTTCCTTATAAGAGCCTCCAAAACATTTTAAAATTAGTTTGAATGCAGTGACAAAAATAGAGTGACATTTTAGAAATCCAAAACAATTCACAACATACAAAACACGCCAAGGGAGATATTTGGAGAAGGATGAAATGTAAATGGGGAATGAGCTGTTCGTGTCAAGTGCCGGGAGCTTCCCATGCGAGGAGAAACGTAGACACAAACCTGATGAAGCAGAAATAATGAGTAAGATTTGGTTAGGACTAATGTACAGGACCAAGAAGAAAGAAAAGAAACTTAGGAGGCCACCTAAACTGTAAGGTTTGTGACTCTATTTTCTAATGCGTACCAGGAGGAAATTCATGTGGAGTGGGCCCAACTTCATTGCTAGACTACTAAAGGAGAAATATTCCAAGGGGCATCAGAACGGTACAGGCAGGGCTTGAAAAGATGATGCACAAGTGGTCCTTCTGAGCATCACCCACTATGGGAAGATCTGTTATCGTGCTTGTCAGTATTCTCTGTGGGCTTTCCAGGGTCTATGTGTCTATCTATTCCTAGTAAGGAATCCCCCTTGCTAGCCAAAGGAGATACTCATCCTAAGCTATGTCCATGTCTAGCACAGGCTTAAGTCCAGATATGGCCAATATAAGTCACAGAATGACAATATCTATGAACATAGACTGCCCAGGGCCTATCTGCAGCTTCTTCCACATGTTCTACTGAAGATGAGGAGGCAAAGGGGAAAGAAAACAAAGGCAAAATCCAGTTCTAGACAGGAGAGAGGAGGAGAATATGAGAGTTATCAGCCAATATCTACCTCCAGGTATGTTGGTCTGCGGCACAAAGCCTTTTCATGCTCATGAGAAATTAGGACAAGAAGCTGGGCATGGTGGTACACGCCTATAATCCCAGCACTCGGGAGGCTGAGGCAGGAGGATCAGTGTGAGTTTGAGACCAGCTTGGGCTACAAGGTGAGCTCAAGGCCAGCCTGAACTGCACAGGGAGACCCTGTCTCAAAAAGACACACACAAGAAAAAAAAAAAAAAGAAAGAAATTAGGACAAGGGGTGGGACAAGACTGAGGACAGAGGGCTTGCTAGATTTTCTACAGATATCACCTAAAAAATCTTTGCTCATAAGCTAGTATGAGGTGGGGTACCCAGCTTTGTGGATAACGGTGTTCTATAAAAGTGCCACAAAGGGGAGGGAATGTAGCTCAGCATTACAGCACCTGCCTGGCAAGTATAAGGTTGTGAGTTCAACTTCTGGGACTCAGACCAACACACACAAAAGAGAAAGTCCTAAAATATACTAAGCACTAGAGGGTGAAAGTATAGAGAGCTATAATACACTGGAGCCAGAAACAGAAGATCCAAAGGCAGCCAGGTAGGAAGTGGAATGGACAATGAATGAAGGATAATTAATTGAAGAATAACAATTAATTGGTCCAGCCTGGGGATTATTGCCTGGGGGCTAAAATTACTGAAAAATATTTATGTATTTCTAAAAGGGTAATGAATGCCCATGCTGATATAGAAATAACATTGACTCTCAAAATCACATGACCTCCAAATTACTACAGGCAAAATTATGAGAATGGATTGCCTTGTAGGATTATATAGATTGCCTTCTCTTAAATAAACTTATTTCTAAAATAGACATTTATTTACATGTCATGGAATTTACACCTCTAAAAATTAACTGTATCCAGTGACACTACCTTGGAGCATTTTCCAGTCTATGTTTTTTTTTTTTTTCCTACTCGTAAGATGGTCTGACTAGCAACTCCTTTGCAGTGTTGGCATCAGCTGACAGTTTCTAGATGGTAGTCTTCATTTCTTTCTAACAATAGGGAAATCATGTGTGAGTTATGTTTCTCTTTTGGAGCAAAAGGTAGAGTGCATAGGGAGTCAGACAAACTCTATTACAGGCTGGAAAAAGAATTCTGAGTCAGAAGATGTCAGAGCTTTTGCGATTAATGGGGACCAAGCCCAGTGGAAAAGAGATGTCCATGGGAAGCAACCTATCTCCACTTTTTCTAGCCCTAAGATTAAAATGGCAATAATCTGAAGTATACCCACTAGAAAGACACTGTCCACTGGTTGAGGGTAATTTAAAGAAATGATTCTAATAGCAATAAGTAGTGAGAACTATCATATATGGAGGGACTGAGACTTCCTTTGTGTCCTAGAATTTGATATAGGTCACACTGATGGCCTTGTTAGCACTGGCATAGGCACAGAATTTAACTTCAGGGTCTGCATTCTGAGCTTCTCTGCCATATGCTTCCTATATGAAGGAGTGAGGATTTCAGTTGGCCAACAAGAAGATTGTAGGTTATGCAATTTTGAAAGGTTATAGTTTCTCCTTTTCAAAAGATTGTTTTTAAAGGAACGGGACAAGCAAAGTCTAAGAGGTACTGCTTTATTCTCAGTTGAGTCATGAAAAGAAGTCTTTTGAAGAGGCAGGAGAATAAATTGAAAGTAATTTTCTCCAAGTACATTTCCTTCTTCCAAATATTAACAGAATTCTTAAAATTCACTAAAACACAGAAGTTGTCTTTTGTAAGCAAATTCAAGTGGCAGTCTTTAACACAAAACCTCTATAACTGTTGTTTGGAGTTAGTAAAAACATTAGCTATTTGGAGAAAATTATGAAAAGAAGTATGTACAGATCCCGAAAACATTTCAACAATTAACATAAATAAGAATCTACTTAGCTTACTAGTGACTCTGACTTTTTGTCTCTTTAATATGAATTACATTTGTGCTATGTCAAATTACACAGGCTAAAATATTGCCAAAACATATTGTGAAGGACCAAGAGTTACTTAGCAAGAATTAGTTTATAAAGTCCCCAAGCCAAACTTAGCCTAAAATGTGTACAGAGGGTCTATTTACATAGTTTTAAAGGCACAACAAAGAGACATAACTTATCCCTGTGCTACAGCTGATTGAGAGGACTAATGGAAGCATACTTTTAAAAAATCCAATCTTCATCTCAACTCTTTTCTTCAGCCTTGACCCAAATAGACAGCCCAAGGTACAGAGAAAAAATTCAATCTCAGCTCGCTCTCAAGAGACTTGAGCTACTAACTGGAAAGAAGGGCTTTGCAGGGAATCAGAAGCCTGGTTGAACTCTCCGGCCTGCTGAGTGTCAGCCAGCCCAGAAAGCTACCAGTTCTGCTTACCTGAGCAATATCATTTAGATAGCAACCCTACTTGGCCAGGTAGGGTTCCAGGTTGAGAGGTTGTGCAAAAAGTAATGGCTGTAGGGACGGAGAGAGAATCAGGGCTGACAGCCGGGCTCAGGCTCCTGCCCTGGAAACATTTTCTGCTGCAGTAGTTTGTACAGACGTGCTGCAGGAAGGAATGATTCCAGCAAGGCTGGGTTGGCTGTAGAAGGAGAGAATGGCTGACAGTAGGGAGACGGGTCAGCAGGTTGGCCTGGGTAAGCATCCCAGGTGCAATCAATATTGATGTGACCAGTACCTATTTTATTAAGCAAGATTTGGAGCTGTTGATACTTCCGACTCGTGAACACTGAACTCTATAGGAAACTGAACTCCTCCTAGGCTTTTTAAGTAAAGCTTTGGTAATTTGCTTTTGGGTTGTTTATGCCTTTATTTAGCAGGGTAATCAACACACTGGTATAAAACACAGCTGTTCCATGTAATTCCCTTAGTTTGAAACCTGTTTCCACCTCTTCCTGTTTCTGGCCTTAGATAATTTAGTTAGTGTTACTACTCTTTTGTCATTATAACTGTTGTTACTCAATATAACTAAAACTATGTACAAATCTAAGAAATGCCCAGAGATGCTAGTTGTCTATTATTGTTGTTACTTAATGTAACTAAGACCTACATACTAATCCCGGGGAGTCACAGAGAGCAAAAGCGTCTCAGTTACAAGCATATGCAACAGACAACGTCATGTCTCCTTTCTCAGCCACAGGAGAAAGCTGCATGCAGCACTGTACTGCACTATAACCCCAGAGCCCAACAGAACAAGCTTGAGAAGCCTACCTGGGCTGACCCCCGTTACTCAAAGTGGCCTCTTTGGTAACTAGTTGGACTGAAGACTTGGTCTGGTCTGGCTGGTGTGGTAACAGCCTGCTGCTGCTCACTGTTGTCAGGTGCATTAACTCTCAGACCACGAGGCTACTTCTTAGGGCGGGATTAGTCATTTACTAATTACTAATTACTCCCGTGGTCGCAGACTGCAGGTCAGCAGTTCTCTGCCTTCACACCGGAAGGTCCTAGCATAATAGAGGCCAGGCAAGTAATTTGCATAGTCTCTACTTAGGAGAAGAGGTCAGGGTGGCAGAAGGCAGCAAAGAACTCAGACTGGACTCTGCGTTGAAAGCAAACAAAAGCTGCCCAAGCTGACAGGAACTTCCACAGGCTCCTCACGGGAACACCTGGGCTGCTTGTCCTGCTGGGAGATGGCAGGTTCTTCTTTTGGATGCCTCTGTGGGCCAGGTGGGGGAGCCGACAAGCTCTGACTCTGAGCCCCAGGTCATTTAACTGGCTGGCACTTCTTTTCTCCTCGGAGCACCTGGAGAGCCATCTGAGTGTTTGCCGAACTTGCTTGTATGTGAGAAGCGTGTTTGTTTTGTGATCAGTGTCTCGGGTTTAAATAAGAATATTGCAGAAAATGATCCTGCTATGATCCTGGTTAATGTACCTCCAGGCTAATAAGTACTAGCATGATCCTGCTCTTCAAGTTCATGAATAAGAAAATAAAAGGACAAATGCATGACATTTAAAAAATTATTGTGATTACACTCTGTAAAATTTATTTTAACCCTCTCTACAGTGGCTCGGCTTCAAGTTACACGTGCTGCTTGCCAGATTGTATCTCCTGTTCCTCCCCTTCTTAAATATGTGCTTATTTACTTCCTGCAGAGTTCAATTTTAGAACCTATCAAAGTAGAGGCACTCAGACTCTGACTACATGTTCATGCATAAATTCATAGATGTCTTCAGAAGGAATTGCACTTGCATATGCAAATCCTTTTCAATGCCTTTTTCATTTCTACTTTTGGACTGCAGAGTTTTTAATTCATGCAAACACGTTACACAAACAAATATGGGCCCAATAACAACACGCGGCATGTGTGAATGGTTAATTGCAAAGCTATGAGTTTGATATGGCCAAGCAACTTCCATTATTATAAACGGAGGGAGACAAGATTAAACAGGAAGAATAAAGGTATATTTGAAAAGAAAATCCAGCCCTCGGTTTCATTTTATGTAAATATTAATAAAGAAAAAAAAGTGACAGGCCGATCCACAGTTCAACAATAATCTAGAATCCGCAGTGCAGTGCACAATGATCCAGTAGTCAGGATGAGCCGTTAATGGGACTGGCAAGAAAAAAATGTCTATTTCAGGATGGACTCCTGAGAAACAGGAGTGCATGCAGCCACATTGCAAATGACACAAAAGCTGCAGCACAACGTGTAAAGCTGAGGCATGTAGGATGTGCACCTCCTAACAACACACGAGAGGCTCTGTTTCCTGTTACTCTTGGAACCAACAGGTGTCCTAATCTCTTTGTATCAAAAATTGAAGTATTCTCTTTTATAATTACGCCATGATCACCCCCGTCACTACCTGCCACAAGGGTTCAGCTGAGAGGTACAAGGGGTCAGGTAGTAACTCAGGCACTGAAATCACTCTCAGATTAAAAGCACTGGACCCAGAGCATAGTCCCAGCAGCCCTGACTGTGTTTCCTATTAGACAGGGATCAGTATGTGTTACATTTTCATCAAAATAATTCAGAAAATAAGAATAAAAATTATGCCTTGTAAGGGTCTACAATGGCAAAGAAAATAATTTGAACTGTTTCTCTGTGTATTTTCTCAAAATTCCATTAGCTAGAAAAGCAAATACTGGGATTAAAAAAAAAAAAATGGGAAAAGGAGAAGACGTTTTTAGAATAATCTCCAAATTACAGTTTTACAGATCTTAATTGTAATGCTAATTGATAATATACTTGTGCAAGCACTCGGGAGGCTGAGACAGGAGGATCGGTGTGAGTTCGAGACCAGCCTGGGCTACAAAAGTGAGCTCGAGACCAGCCTCAACTGCATAGTGAGACCCTGTCTCAAAAAGACCAAAAAAAAAAAAAAAAAAAAAAAAAAAAAAAAAAAAAAAAAAAAAAAAAAAAAAAAAAAAAAAATATATATATATATATATATATATATATATATATATATATATATATATACTTGTGCATGTAGGTATGGATATGTAGGTGCTCTGTGAAGCAGAAGTCCTTTCAGAATTTAAGAAGCTAAGGAATTGGGAATGGAATTCCAAGAGCTAAATGATCTCATTGCAAATTAGACTCCTTAGGATGGTGGCTGCCAAGGACAGAGAGCACGGAGTAAAGCAGCAGTGTTATGAAACAAATGGTGCCTCGCGGTGCAAGGCCGGGACCCCGGGGGCCGGCGGGGCGACCCTGCGCAGGGCACACGCTGCAGCGCTTGCACTGCCTTCTGCGTTTGCTGAGCCATTCATTTAAGCGGCACGGGGCGGGGGGGGGGGGGGGGGGGGGGGGGGGGGGGGGGGGGGGGGGGGAGCAAAGGCAGCGTGCTGCTCAAAGGGCAAGAAAGGCGCGGAGTTTGTGACTGAACTTCCCCGCTCTGCCCCTGAGCAACGCCTTGCTTCAGTCCATGCGCTGAGACGTTGACAGTAAGCCCCGGATAACAGAATTCTTCATGGACACTGGGCATGAGGAGAATGGCAATTGTTAGTGCCGGGGAGAAAAAGCATCCTTCTCCCGAGAGAAAGCATAACACTGTAATAAAATTCAGACTCGGTGAAAATAGGAAAGAGAGTTGTATCAGTGGAAGTGGCTAGTAATATATGCACGGTCAACTATAATCAACACCATAATCTATATTGTATATTGATTATACATATACATATGTATAATCAATATATATATATATATATATATATATATATCAGATATCTTTGAAGCAATAGGCACCATTCCTGACAAGCCCAGTGCTTAAAGTTGGAGGCTTGTGAGTGGGCTTCAAGAATTTTAAAGCGACAGATAATCCCATCTCCCTCCCATGGAAGTTCACTATCATGTCACGAATTCCTCTCTGGAGCCTGGCTTTGCTCTGTGTTATACTTGCTAAAACACACCTGAAAGGCCTCCACAAATGCAGCCTCCAAATTGTCTAAGCATTTACTCTCCAGAACAAAAGGTGCACCTTGGATGTGTAGGACTTGGATATGATAAAAGGAATGATTCTCCTAAGTGAAACCCTAACAAGGCAACTGCTGCCACCTGAGTTTCCATCAGTCTTCATCCTTGCAGGCAGCAGGGCATGTCGGGAAGGTGACGTGAGCCAGTTGGCAGGGCAGCTCTACCCACCTTGTCTAGGAAACTCATCTGACTCCCGGTGCACAAGCTCAGTGACTCGGTTTCCATAGTGTATCCTGCTGTCGTGGTCATAGGCCTTCAGAGTCTCACTGGAGCTGTAGGACTTCTGCGTGGGCACACGGCAGTCCTCACTGTCCAGGGAAGAGCTCGTGTAGCGACACTCTTTGCCACAACGTCCTCTGGTCAAAGAGCGGTGCCGCCGGTCCTTTACATCCATTATTTCAGTTCAAGCAGAACGTGGCTGCTTTGGGGGAAAGTCGGGCCTCAGTTTTGGCACGTATCACTTGGCCCACCTAGAAAACATCAAAGAAAAAGCCAACACTGTGATTATAAGAAGTGTTGCCTGTGATTCTGACTCACACTCTGACTTAGATAAAAGCACAGGGAAGCAAGCTTGTTTAACCCTGCATAATATCTTTGCAAAAGCTTAATGTGTATTTAAACAATCAGTCTAAATAGAAGACCTCTATACAGTAAATTAATTTTGTTGCTGTTTAATTTAATAGATTTTGGGGAAAAGTGAACAGCAAAAAAACCCCTCATCTTTTGAGTATCTATATAGATGGTGCAATAATTCTGTGACTCTAATGGAAGATATTGCTATGAAATGGTCCAAAGACAAAGTAATTTTAACCTTCTCTAATTGCATTATTTGCTGTTGTTGTCATTTTTTGTTCTAAAAGGGGTTAAGAGAAAAGAAGTAGCAGAAGAAAGAAAGAAAGAAGAAGAGAGGAGAGGAGAGGAGAAGGGAGAAGAGAGGAGAGGAGAGGAAAACAGAGGAGAGGAGAGGAGAGGACAGGAGAGATGGGGAAGGGAAAGGAAAGCATAGTGGCATATATATGGCGCAAAGGTAGGGGCACTGAAACTTTCCAATGGTACAAAGTCATTTAACCTACGTGCTACTGCATGAGTCTGTCTGGAAATTAATAACGTAAGGTAACATCAACATGCAAGGGCTGGCAAGATAGCTCCATGGACTAAGCACCTGCCTTGGCAAGTTTGGGGACTGGACTTCGATCCCCAGCACTGTATGCAGCATTAGCCCTGCCCATGGGTGTGCTGAGCCAGCCACCAAGTCTGGGCATGGTGGTGCACACCTGTGATCCCAGGGCTGGGGAGGCCGAAAACAGGAGGAAGACTCTCTATACAGCCCTTCTCTTCTTTCTTTGATGAGCCTCAGTGAACTCTCAGACACTTTTCTCTCCTTTGAGAATCTGGACACACAGAGTCATGTCTTGCTAGTTGCCTACCAGCAAGAGACTTTATTGACACAAAAGTCTGACCAACACAACAACCTGTTCATACTCTAAGCCCACCAGCCCCCTTATTTGCCTGGACATTCTCTACAGAAAAGAAAAAAATGAGGAAGCGCCTGAATACACTAGGTAAGTGGATGGGCAGTAAAAGCTATAAGATAGGAATTGGCAACGAAAGAGCCCCACAGCCTGTCATTTGACATCCTGGGCCTGGAAGTGTACGCCAAACATCACTCAGAAAACACCAGGCCTTCTGCCTAGCAAATAACGACAAAAACGCTTAGGCGCCTCCAAATTCCAAATGATAGGCTCTTATTGAATTTATTTGCCAGCAAAATAGCACACACCACAGGGCCAGGGCCTGGACAGAATGGACAAATACAAATTTTAATTAAAATGCAAAATACAACCCCAAGCCAGGGTAATGATTTTCTCCAGGCTACTGTTGCTCACTAGCCCCTCAGTATGTAGAGAAATTCCTGGGGATCAGATCTGTCCATAATGCTGAATCCCTCTGCTCCTCCTTAGCTATTGGCCACACTGATGGCTCAGTGGTCTAAAGCACCTGCTTAGGAAAACTTAGTCAACCACAAGGGACAGCAGTTCAATTCCTGGACAGGCTGAGCTGGCCATAATTTATATATATTATATATTATATATATTATATATTATATATTATTATATATATTATTATTATATATATTATTATATATAATATATATGATGTATTATATTATATATATTATATATTATATATATTATATATATTTATATATATAATATATATAAATATATATATATATATGTCGGCACAGTGAAGGGGGGCCACATTGGCTCTCAGAAACAAGAAGCCAAGCATTCTCCCCCATTTTTCTACAGTATGGGATCCTTTTGGACTTCTCACACTCTTCTGATTGATCACTTTACATACTTTATCAAATAATTGCAGAAAATTGGATTTGACTGTTGAGTATATGTCCATTTGACTGTTGGCAATAGAAAAGAAAGTATATCCCCAAGTTGAGGTGTGCCACTGCCACAGTTGCCTAGGGAAAAAAAAAAAAAAAAACAAACAAACAAACTTCCCTGCCATCTACCACTCTGGCTTAGCACAGTGACAAACACTTTTCCTGAGTCACCAGTGAAGACCCCATGACCTACTCAGAGGACAAAATTACTGTTGGCATGGAAACTTTTGCTGCTGCCTGGGCAGGTCAACTGTCTTCATTTTATTACAATTTTTGGATGTCAAAAATCCTCACTCTTAATTTCCAGTGTATGATTTCAATGTTTTTGAATGTATTTCATAGATTATTTGAGCTCATGGCCATTGAAATCTAGCTGGGACATCAGTCTCACCATGGGACTAGCTATCATCCTGTGAGAAAGCCTTCTGGGATTTGTACCTCAGTATCTCAAACAGCAGACATGGAAAATAATAGTAAGTACTTTGGGATTCATATTTGAATGAAATTTGAAGTAGATATTACAGCAAATTTCCAAGAGTTAGTAAGAATTATTTTGCCTTCTGTTTATTTTTTTTCCTCTTAACTAGGTAGTTACAGACTTACGAAAGGAAGATCTGAAAAATCAAAATAGAAATCCTTCAAAATCCCACTTCTGATTGTGAATCTCAGTATATAAAGCATACATTGTGGAAACAAGTCCTCTAGCTCCTGCTGGAAGGATACAAAGCTGTGTGCACCAGTGAGGAAGAGGCACAGGTGTTTCGAACGGGCCCAGTGCTATGAGTTGATTTTATGATTTGCCTCTGCCTTGCTGCACCACTAGTTTTTACTTATTAATATCATCAGTGTACCTAACTCTTGAAATCTATCTCCTCTAATTTGAAGTATGAACAGAAAAATAGGCAGAATTTCTGCATGTGTGTGTGTCTGTGTGTATGTAGCTGAATTTTAGTTTTTAAATCATGCACAGAATAAGAGCCTAAAGGCTTATTACCTATTAATGAGATACAAGAACTTTAGTGCATGGATGTTTTGGCATCTATGTTAGTTGTCTAGTGATCTTTCCCTGATAAAATTCTTCTACTGGGCTCTGCTCTTGGTAGTTAAATTTGTCAGCAGTGTCACCTCTGGAGAAGTGATGGAAATTTATATGTAACTGGATAAAAGTTGACAAATCTTAGTCAGGGAAACCTCATTTCTTAAGGAGCTAAGCAGAATTCTTAGAACGTTAGCAAACAGACATTTTTTTACATTTAGCCTTCATGTTATTAAAAAAATTAATTGTCAGCATTAAAAATGGCCCAAGAGAAATTTTTACATTAAAGTTTGGACCCATCATTTATATTTAAAAATCTCACAAAGTCTGGAAGCCTTTGCTTTCTGGAAGCAGAATACTCTTTTTGCTTGACACAGCTATAATACATGTGTATTACCTATCATTTGCCTATCTGTGTATCTGTTCATCTGCCTGCCTGCCTGCCTGCCTGCCTGCCTGCCTGCCTGCCTGTCTGTCTGTCTGTCTGTCTATCTGTCTCTGTCTGTCTGTTATGTGTCTACTGAGATAGTCTATAAGATGAAAAGAGTGGATTTTATGCTGCTCTACTGAAGGAAGAGAAAAACCTGAGAACCTGGAGAGAAACCTCGTGGCAAGTTCTGCAGCTTCTCCTCATCTTAAATGTCATAGACTTGGAACTCAAGAAGCAGACCACTCAGAACATCAAAAGCCACAAACAACAAAACAAATCTCCCTTAGCCAGAGGCCTATTAAAAATCATCCCATAATAAGAGCAGAAACATTTAGATATCAGCTTCCCCACTCCAGATAAACAGTATGGTGCATCCCTATCTTCCCCAACAAAAGCAATGGAGTGGGAAGTTCCTATAGCATTTTCATGCCAATGAGGTAGAGCACTATAAACCAGAACACTTGTGTGTAGAGCTAAGCAGGGAGATGGGGCTTTTATTCCTTCCAGGAAAATAAAGCTTCCTTCTTCACAAGAACTCTAGTTTTCTCTAGCCTCCAAGTCGCCCTTACTTCTCCAAGGGGTATTGTGGAAAAATATCTAATGAAGAGTGAGGTGTTTCACTAACTCCTGGTAAGAAGGAGAGCACACTTCCTGTTCTGGTGATCAGAGTAGGTGCTGTGGGGGGGGGGATGAGACACTTTGTGCTGATCACCCAGAAAGACACCAATGCATGGCTACCAGGTGCCAGAGCATCTATCTCCATAACATTGATGACTACTGAATGTCCAGGGAGGAGCTCCATGCCTTTGCTAGTACACACAGGCTGGGGGTAGTGCCTGCCAGTGAAAAGGGGGATTCTCTTTTCCTAAAGCAGAGCAGGATAAAAAGAACTACTCTGCAGCAAAAGTTGTACCAAATATTCATGTTTCAATCAAAACAACAACAACAAATATTTCTTGTACAAAAAATCAATAAGATCTTAAACTGAATGAAAAAGGCAATGGATAGATGCCAATATCTCCACCACCAATATATTAGAATTATCTGACATGGGGTTGGGGAGAAAGTTCAGTGGGCTAAGCACCTGCCCGGCAAGAAAAATGACCTAAGTTCGATCCCCAGTGTCACATGCCATACCAGTCACAAAAAAACCCCGGGTGTGGTGATCCACACCTCGGGGTAACTCCAGTGCTGGAAAGGCTGAGGCAGGAGGATAACTATGAGTCCAAGCTATGTAGTGAAACTCCTATACCTAATAAATAAATGATTTAAAAAGTTATAAAAGAATTATCTAACATAAAAGCAGCCATCATGGACTTAATTCAGCAAACAATTAAGAATGATTTAAAAGAAAAGAAAAAAAAAGAATAACTAAAAGAATAGAAATTGGCAGAAAACAAAATTTCTCAGAAATTTTAGAAATACAAATTTAACATTTCTTCAAAAAGGGGCTCAACAGAAAACTTGATCCACAGACAAAGGAAAGCAACAGAAAAATTAAAAGTTGCCTAGTAGAAATCAGCTAACATATAGAAGTTAAAATACTGGCAGTTAAATAGAAAAAGAAAAGAAGAGAATGTAGAACACTTGTAAGATGCTCTTGAAATACTCAATACTCATGTCATTTGTATCTTAGGAGGAGAAAGAAGAAAGATGCAAAAGTATGGAGAAAATAGTTGTATAGATGCTATATCTGCAACAGAAAGGTGCACATTCACAAAGCTGAATGAACCCCAAACTGGACAAACAACAGTATTCATCAAAGAAAATCATAGTCAAACTTAACAAACTAAAAACAAAGGAAAAAATATTCCAAGAAGTGAAATTTATCCTTCTGGCAGTTATGTGAATAAAGATGTGTTTCTCATCAGAACCAGTAGGAGCCAGGGACTGGCCAGATAGCTCAGTAGACTAAAGCACTTGCTTAGACAGAGTGTAGCGGCCAGGGTTCAATACCTGGTGTACTGTGCTGGTCCTGCCCTCGGGGCACACTGAGACTGGAACTGGTGATGCAAGCCTGTAATCTCACTGCTTGCGAGGCTGACCATAGGTGGATCACTAGGAGTCTGACCTACATAGTGAGACCCTGCAGACCCTGTAGACCCAATACTAAGTCCAAAAAAAAAAAAAAAAAAAAAAAAAAAAAAAAAAAGAAGAAGATGGGAGCCAGGGGGAAATAAATTTAAAAACTACATGGATATTTGCCAGAGCTTAATAAAGAAAAACCTTCAAATCATTAGTTTACATCCAATGAAAATATCTGCTTCCCATGAAAGAGAAAACAAGAGAATGAACAATGAGAAGTTGTTAGGAGGAAAGCTGTCTTTAAAGGGATAGCTAAACAGTTCTTTAAATAGAACAGAACAATGGAATGAAGAACCTTTAAATATCAGACAGGAAGGAATAGCATGGTAAATATATTGTCACATGCAAGGGACATTTTTTATTTTGCGTTTTTAAGATTATTTTCACAGTTGATAAAATATATAAAACTATGACATACTCTGATGTGAATCTAATATGTAGAGGATCCTAAGTATGTTTATGGTTTGTAGACGAGAGACTTGCAAAATAGCCAAATATGCAAAAGAAAAATACCATTGAAATAAAACAGAAGAAGGAACAATTCACAATTATTTGAAAGTTTTCATATCTGAGTCCTCAAATTTTCTAGGTCATCCGGAATGAAAAGTCAGCAGTGACAGAAGGACTCCTCAACACCATGAAGCTGTAGTGGATAACAAGCATTTATAGGCCTTCTCCCCACCAAATCCGGCTATCTATCCTTCAAACATGACTGGGACATATCAAGTGAAAGCATCAAACAAACCTAAAAACTTAAATGGCACTGAGGTCACGAAATCTATACTCTTTGATAATTGGGGAATCAATGTAGAATCAATAACAAAGACATGAATATCTGTCAATACCTGAAAACCAAACAACACCCCTCTAAGGAACGCATAGATTAAAGAAATAGTCTCAAAGGAAATTAACATACACGTTAATTGAATGAAAATAAAAATGCAAAACGTTAAATTTTGTGGGACATAATTATAATGCTACAAGGGAAGCTCATAGAATTAAAAGCATATACTGGAAAACTGGATAAATCGTGTGTCAATAATCTTAACTTTCACTTCAAGGCCTATGAAAAAAAAAAATAGCAAGAGAAACATATACCCAAAACAAAAAGAAATGCAATAATAAAGAGAAGGCAAAAATCAATAAACTTGAAAACTGTGAAACAATAGAGGAAAGCAATGAGACAGGATTGTTTCCTTGAAAAGATTAATAAAAGTGACAATCCTCTAGCAAGACTGACAAAGAATACAAGACACAAATTATCATGATGAGAAACAAAAGGGGACACTGGTATAAGCCATAGGAAATATAGTAAAGGTATCAGTCCTTCTTAAACTGACATATAGATTGAATGTAATTCCTATTGTATTCCAACAAACATTCTTTACACTTCTAGATGAGTATTCTAAAGCAGAGGAAGAAGAATAGCTAGAACAAAAGTTTTAAGTTTTAGAACAAAGTGGAATAAAGGAATCTATCTGCTTTTAAAGTTATAGAATCACAGTCATCAATACTTATCAATACTTGAGGGAAAGCCACATAAACTACTGGAATAGCATAGAGAACCCATGAAGAGATCCATGCAGAAACATTCCACTAATTTTTTTTTTGTCTTTTTGAGACCAGGTCTCACTATGCAGTTCAGGCTGGCCTTGAGCTCACTTTTGTAGCCCAGGCTGGGGTTTCAAACTCACATTTATCCTCCTGCCTCAGCCTCCCAAGTGCTGCGATTACAGGTGTGTGCCACTATGACCAGTTCAACTTAGTTTTCAGAAATGTGCATAAATAACTCAACGATGATAACATTTCTTACCAATGGTACCAAGCACTAGGCTACCTATAAGCCACAAGACTTTACATGTAGTAAATTCCAGATGAAAGTGACACTGACAGAAATAAATCATGAAGGTTTTAAAATAGCTTCAGGAAAACTGTAACATTTTTTTAGAAAAAAGAACAAAAATATCTCTAGACTAATACTAAGTGCTAAAATAAAAGGAGGCATTAATAAATTAAATTTCTTCCAACTTAAAATTTTGTTCTGCAGTAGACCCTATTCATGGTATGAGAAGATAAAAGCTGAGAAAGTCTATATATGAACTACATATTGGATATAAAAGTATATATACAAGTCTCTTTTAAAACTCAAATGTTAAAAAATGATAATGCAAAAAATCCAGATTGAATATTAGCAAAAAAAATATGAAGTAACACTTAACCAACTGGCACATGTAAATAAACAGACAAAAACATGTTCCTCATGAGCCATGAGAAAAATGTACATATGACAACAGGAAATTTCCGTACTTATTTCCACAGTGGTTGTATCAGTTTATGTTCCTAAATGTCTGCTTTTTGCAATATTATCGTGCTGTTTTGTCCCTGTAACTTGGTAATATATCCTGGTTGGGATAAAGATGCCTCACACTCCACTCTTTCTTCCTCTCAGGATCTTTTTTTGCTATCCTAGGTCTCTTCTGGTTCCTCGTGAGTTTTAGCAATATTCTATCCAGTTCTGTAAAGAATGTTGTTGAAATTCGGATTGAGTTGGCTTTAAATCTGTTTATCAATGTTGGAAGTATGGTCATCTTCACTATGTAGGTTCTGCCTATCTAGGAACAGGGGATATTTTTCCATTTTCTTTTTTCTCAATAATTTCTTTTTTTTCAGTGTATTGTAGCTTTCATTGTAAAAGTCTTATTTCCTTAGGTTAATTCCTAAATATTTAATTTTTCTTGGTCTATGGTGAAAGGTATTTTGTAGCAACTTTCTTTGTAGAGTACCAGTGGGCTTGGTATTCTACAGGACCACTACTGAATTTTGGATGTTGAATATGTCCCTTGCTACTTTACTGAATTTGCATATTAATTTTAAGTCTTTTCATGAATGGGGGAGATCTATGCAAAGATCATAGCATCTGGAAATAATAATCACTTGACTTCTTCCTTTATGTAACTTTTATTTCTATTCCTTGCCTGATTGCTGCTGGGCATTTTTTGTTGACTCTTTTGGAGAAGAGTAGAAATAGAGTTCTTTATTTTGTTCCTGGTTCAGAACGACAGCCCTCTGTTTTTCCCCATTTAATACATCATTCTCAAATGAAGAGGGTATCAGGAGGGCTGCCCAGATAGCTCAGCAGACTAAAGCGCCTACTTAGGTGACTGGAGGTTGATTTCCACATGCCAGTGCAGCCTTGCCTCCCAGGCTATGCTGAGACCATGACTGAGATTAGGTGTGGTAGTGCGGCCTGTAATCCCAGTGCTTGGGAGACTGAAAACAGGAGGGTCACTATGAGCCAGATCTGTGTAGTGATACACTGTAGACCCTGTACTAAATACATTTTTTTAAAAAAGGTATTAAGAGATGAAGGGAGGGTGGTGGGAGGAAAAATATAAGGATAAAAACAAGAAATTGAGATATGGTGTGCACATGTGCCAACTTTGCACAAGGAATGTAAACATTGTGTAGTACACTCTACTCGTGTGCAAATAAACTAAAATAAAAATATATAACGATGAGCTGTTATCGGCCTACATTGTGGCAGAAACAAAAAATGTTCTCAAAGTGACAGCACTCTGTGCTAGGAGGCACGTGGAAGACAGACTACTCACATATTGCTGCCCCAAATGTGAAATGGCGCAGCCACTCTGCAAAAACAGTGAAGTAATTTCTTGCAACAAATAAAAACAAAACAAAACAAAACAAGAGAACATCTAACTGACACACAATCCAGCAATTGCTCTCCTGGGCACTTATCTCAGAGAAAGGAATATGAATGTGCACAGGGATACCTGTATAGAATTGTTTTCAGGAAAAAAAATGTTTACAATAACCCCAAACTGGACACACCCGCTACGTTCTTCAGTAGATGAACAGGTCCACAAATTATGGGACCCCAGAGCCTGGAAATCTTTCTCAGCACTAAAGGGGAACACTGTGGAGCACAGTGCCCTGTGGAGGGCATGACTCTAGTCACGTAAATTTCTTGGAATAACAGAAGGGGGAAAGAGAACGGCATCTGGAAGTGTTGTCCAAGGTAGGGAAATCAGTATGGCTCCTCTCTGGCGATGTGGGCATACGTGGAGAGGCGGGAATGTGTGCTCTTGGCCATAGCAGAGTGCGAGTTCTGAGATTTGCACTATGGTTCACAAGATTTTGCTCTTGGCACAAGTGGCTACAGCATGCACAGATCTCTCCATTTCGTTTCTTCAGACTTCTCATGATTTCACAAGTTAGCCAAGTAAAAGGCTTATTTAAAAAAAAAAAAAAATCCAGCACAGCATAACTTGGATCGAATTCTATCATACAAATAAATGCCCTCTATGGAAAGTCATTCACAATTTTATTTTTTATTTCTTCTGTATTTAGGACAGAGTCTACAGGGTCTATGGGGTTGCACTATGTAGAGCCTCACAGTGACTGATTCTCCTGTGTTCAGCCTCCCAAGTGCTGGTATTACCACGCCCAATCTCAGTTGCCATCTCAGTGCCCCATGGGTGGAGCCTGCATGGCACTCCAGGGATTGAACCTGGGCCACTATTCTCTGCCTAAGCAGGTGCTTTAGTCAGCTGAGCTATCAGGCTGGCGCTTAAACTTGTGAATTTTGCACAAAACCTAAGGCACTGGAAAGGATCATAAGGAGTCAGTCAAAATACTAAAGAAACCATTTTTAATTTTTTTTTAATTTTTCTTTTTTTTTCTGGTTTCAGAACTTTTGTTTGTTTATTTTTATGGCTGGCTCAGCCTGCCCTGAGGGCAGGGCTGGCACAGCATGTGGTGCTGGGGATCAAATCGCAGTCCCTGAAGCCGCCTAAGCCTTCCTAAACAGGTGCTTTAAACCACTAAGCCATCCTGCCGGGCCCAAAGAAACCATTTAATAATAATTTTTTAAAGATCTTTCTAACTGTTACTAAAATCATAATTTTTATTTATTTACTAGAAAACATACTTTTATTTATTTATTTATTTAATGAGCAGAATATATTTATTAGGGCAAAGAAAGCTCCTGTCCAAGAGAGGGACAGAAGGGGGATCCTGAGTGGCAGTCCCCCATAATTTTATTTTTAAGATAGTTATGTAATAATGTAATATTGGTCTTAATTCCACTATGCCTGAATATCTATCCTTTAAGAAAATGCATCTGCTGCCTACGAGGGTAAGCGCTCTCAGCATAGTTGTCCTTGAAAGTTGAGGTCAACAATTCATGTGGGGAAATGCAAGTTTAGAAGCTGCTTCTAAAAAGTAATTAAAATTGCCTTGAAGCAGTCAGGAAGATGGTAACCAAAATTATAAATCTTTTCCCCGAGCCTCCACCTTTTCTGCCACTGACAAATGACAATCAGTGGACGGTAATGCCTTTGCCAGCTCGTTACCGCTACGCTGGGGCTTTATTCTGTGGCACTCTACATTTCCTCCCTTGAACAGTGTTCACACTGCTTTTCTCATCAGTTGCCTAAGTGGGTTCCATCACTTTAGCTGAACAGACTACAGAGATCTTGCCTGCGAGCCTTTGTCTAATTAACTAATCCTATGAGCTGTAACACTGCTCACTATTAACTTTTCAGCATATCCCACTACTTCAGGGGGTTGACTTGTTAATCACTGACAGCCCATTTGAGAGGCGTGTGTGTGTGTGTGTGTGTGTGTGTGTGCACGCACGCGCGTTGCTATGAGCTTTGTGCATCTGCATATGTTCATAAACGTGACCCACAGTGACACGTTGGGGGGTTTCAGCTGCATCCAATGGTCAGCTGCTTTTTGCCTCTGACAAAGAATACAAAGAGCAGTTGTTCACAATTTGCCTCACCTGGTTTTTGGTCTTTGACCATACCTGGGTGTTGTTTTATTATGATGAGACATTTTTCAACTTTACAAACTAGTGACAGACTTTGGGAAATGTGGGTACGGAGAGAGAACAACATTTTCCAAGGGCCACATGTTCTGGGAATCAAGTAATTCTAGAATGCACATGCATGTGACATCCTTTCTTCTCTATGCAAAAATTATGTTAAGGGCCAGCAAGACAGCTCAGCAGACGAAGTGCCTACTTTGGCAGGCATAGGGACCAGGGTTTGATCCTTGGTCCCTCATGCTGCACCAGCCCCATCTCTAGAGTGCACTGAGCCAGTGAACAAGTCTGGGCATGGTGGCACATGCCTGTAAACCCAGCCCTGGGGAGGCTGAAAATAGGAGGATCACTACCAGTCCAAACTACGTAGTTAGACCCTGTACCAAATAAATTTTTAAAAAATGCATTAAACCCTTTAGGAAGTTTATCTAGAAGGGAGTGGGAAGTCTGTACACATGAATCAAATTTTTATTTCTTTTTTAAAAACTATATTTATTGGTACAGGGTCTTCCGACACAGCTCAATCTCATAGTGATCCTCTTGTCTCAGCTTCCCCAGTGCTCAGATTACAGGCATGTGCCATCGTGACCAGTTCTGTGGCTGGCACTGTTTGCCTGAGGCTCCAGGGAACATAGCATGTGGTACCAGGGATCAAACTTGGGCCCTTCAGCTTTGCAGGTATATGGTTAGACTGTAAGATATCTCTCTGGCTCAGACTTGTGTTTCTTACTTTGATCTGGTGTCACATATGTTTTAGAAATCTAATATATTCAGAGAGAGAGAGAGAGAGAGAGAGAGAGAGAAAGGGGAGAGAGAGACAGAGAGAGAGAGAGAGATCAGAAAGGTCTGGTAAAAATCTTACTTCTGATAACATGTTAGTTGGTTGCTCAATTTGTTTCTTAAGTATCACAGATTCCCTGTGTCTCTCTTGAAAGAATATAAATAGATAATGCATGAGTCCTTTATTCTTTACTCCCCTGTAAAATATGCGTGTTATTTAAAAGTAAAAATCTTAAAGCAACCTAAAACTAGCGTATCCCCTGATTCTTTTCTTTGTGCATTAGGCCTCCTCCATGCCAGATTTTTATTTAAATATCTTTAAAGCGCCAAATAAAAGGTAATACAGAGCACACACAAGAGCAAGGGAAGCTAGACTAAGGAAAGGGCTTGGAGTTTCTCTTTGCGTCCTTCTGTGTCTGAGTAGTTTTATGTCTACAAGAGGAAAACTGGTTTTCTAATATTTTTGAGGTATTAGGTAAAACATGTAAGAACGAATCTGAGCACAGATACAGTTCAAAATATTTAGAGACAGAACATCCCTGTGACCTCTGGGTGGATGTTATGGTTTGTGTATAGGTGTCCACCCAAAGCCTCATGCAGTCATGGGGCAGCTTCTGGAATTTGTAATCAATTATTGTGAGAATGGGTGCTGCCCCTCCCCTGAGGCAGGTGACATACATTTCAGTGTAAGGGAGGAAGAGAAGTTAGCTGCTTGAGCAGCTGTTAGCTCTCTCTGTGTTCTTTCTCTTAGCTGGCACCTTGAAGGTTGCCCTCTGCCATGTGCACTCTGCCTCAGAGCCAGCTGAATATGGACTGAAATCTCCAGAAACTGCACTAAATAAACCATTCCTTCCCTCATTTTGAGTGTCGTGTGTTTGTCCCGGCAAAGAGAGAAGAGTAACTAAGACAATGGGTCTAAGAAGATCTGGTTTAAAAATCTCCAAACGTGCATAGAAGATAGTGGCTTAGTAATTCAATGCACTGGTAAATAAGAGGTCATAGGCAATGCACTTCCTGTCTCCCTGCGCTGTTACATTGTTCTATCTGGGGATAAGATGCCAACACAGGTTAATGTCCAGGGCAAGCAAGGATAGGCAAATTCACAACTGTGTTTTGTTTTCTAGCTTCCAAGCTACACATGTGACAGCCTTTTAGAATCTGTTAAGGTCCCTGGAGCCATTGGTACAGGTAATCAGGAGAGCAAAGCCAGGATCTGCGGCCTGCTGATTTTATGAAGAGTTAAAGACAAGGACATCGCCCCATGCATGCAGTCCCAATGAATCAGAGCCACAAAGGGATTACACGCACCCAATAGTCTAGATATTTGCTCCGATGGCACAAATGTGTGTGCTTGTGTATCTTCTTATTTGAATAGTAATGAAAAGGAAAAAGTCTGCACTGGATTGGCATTTAGTCTAATTCATGTCTTTTTTTTTTTTTTTTTTTTTTTCTCCCTTTCTCCAGCCCAAACTGTTTAATATTCAAGAAAGCCAGTGTGGTTACATCTCCAGTGAAAATTTCAATATGAAATGTGGAAGTTGACTGAAGCCTTTGCCTCCTCCTCGGCTCCTCTTTCCCCTCACACAGGTCCGTATGCTTCCCTCCCAGTTTCCTATGCACCTCCCGAGATCAAGAGCTGAACAGATGGCTGTACCTTAGGCACTGGCTAAGTTACCGGAACTGGAAAGACAGTCCCTCCCCTCTCCTCCTCTTCACCATGCAGAGCCCAGAGAAGCAGAAGAACAAGCCTCGGAGCCTGCAGCCTCAAAACTTAATGAAGGGAGGAATGGAACACCCTCTTCTCATCCCACCGAGTGTGCCCCACTCTGTACATGAGACCGCAGGCATTGCCAGATAAGCAGAATAAGCACAGCGCACCAGGCTGCGGGTTTCTAGCCATCAGTTCAGCGTCAAAAATCACTGTTAACTCAAGCTTCCATTTCTTGAATATGGATCATTTGCCAAGCCTGGATTCAGGCTCTTAAGTTATCAGAAATGCACCAGGTTGCAGTGTAGATAGATAGCCTCAGCTACGTGGAGAGTGAAGTGTCGGTTCCCTACACCTAGACAGTGTTCTTGACAAAACTGGGATTGGTGGCCAGCTCCAGAGCAACGCGCCTCCTACAACATCTCTCACGTCTTCTTAGTCACTGGATTCGTGACTGCCCAAGAACCTCCATCCATAGATCCAGGGAAGTGGCCTATCGGACCTCAGTCGCCACACTCAGCAAAGTTGTCTAACTAGTTAGAAAAGGGAACACAAATATTACTAACTGCTTAGAAATTTTACAGTGAATACTCAAAGCCAGGCACAGTATGCAGTTGTGCTGTAGAGTCAGAGTCAGTGTCCTATATGTCAGACATCTTTTTTATTTTTGAGGATATATGCCAATGCCTCACAAATACTACATGCAAAGAACCTGCAGAGCATCTCTGTATTCACATAGTCATCTTTATTGTACAATATTCAGCCCCCCCCCATGGCAGCTACTCCACTCTGCCACTGCAGTACCAAAGCAGCCAGAGGTAACAAGTAAACATATCTATGTTTCAATAAAACTTTATTTATAAAAAATAACAAGCACATTAGCTGTGAGGTGCAGGCCCACACTGTGCATGGAAATGGAGCAACAAAAGCACAAATTTTGGAATTGAGGTCAAATATTCATTTCAAATTAAGCATCCCTCACTAAGGATCATGCACAAGCTAGGTCTTTCTTCCCAGAAACCTTGGGACAACAGTGAGCCAGAATAAACAAGATATTCATGGTGAACATACGTCGGGCAATAACTGCAATAATAATATGACTAGAGGAAATTGCTTGTATTAAGGATGTAACTGATATAAAATGGATACTTTTTCTTCAGCTATGAGCTAAAGCTGTGCATCTTGAGAAAATACAGTTGTATTTATCTGCTTTTGTGACAAAAGTTGGATATTTGACCTTTCTTTATAGTGTTCATTTAGTTTTTGCCTCAGTGCTCCTACTAATTATTATTTTTCCAATTATTTTCTGGCACTGAGATTTGAGAGTGCATACAGGAACAGAAATGATGATAGCAAATTATATGTTTTCTTTTGTATCTCATTCTACTTTTATGTCTCTACATCTTAGTTTGTACTCATAAGAAAGAAGAAGATAACTGATTTAAAATAAATAACCAACAAATGTTGACAGCTCACATTTCAAGATCTGCAGGAATACAAGTCTAGAAACAGAAATTTGTATCTATTCATGCTGAAAACAATATTTATCAAGAAGTAAGGTAAAAGAGCTTGGGTAACAGTTTAAGAGTTCACCTATACAAGCCTGCATTGTATTAAAGGAACTCCTTTCAGCCCGTGCTTACTACTGGGACTTAGTTGCAAATCAATAGGTGATATGAAAGGCAATATTAGAAAGTGCACAGCCCAATAGAAAATTTTGTGCAAATTTAAAAATAACTCAGTAACATCAATCTCAGAATTACGTACTTGCATCCTTGCATTTCCTAATGATCCCTCAAGGTATAGCATTATATTTTTGCAGCCATTAGCACTGCCATTCACGAGGAGCATAATGCTATAATCACTTGGAGGTTCAAGGAAATGAAAGCCTCTCCCATTTGCCTACTACCCTCTGTTGTCTAATATAGTGTCGAATGTTACAACAGCGTAAACTGTTCCATACATGCGGATAAAAGCCTCCACGGGAGACAGCTGTGATGAACTGCCTGAAATATAGAGGTAGCTTCTGATTTTTGAGAGGGGAATGTTCCTTCCCCAAGCAATTACCAACATCCCTCGTGCTCTGAACTGTTTGTATTCTGGTACAACTGGTTGAAAAGTGAATCCGGCTTGTTCATTGCCTTTGATTATAAAAATGGAGGGCCACTCTTACAGAAG
Organism: Myocastor coypus; assembly: GCA_004027025.1. Classification (NCBI taxonomy): domain Eukaryota; kingdom Metazoa; phylum Chordata; class Mammalia; order Rodentia; family Myocastoridae; genus Myocastor; species Myocastor coypus. The sequence continues at coordinate 4,858 of PVJA010001966.1, read as the reverse complement.
AAAGAATAAAGGCTCAAAGAAGTCATCAAAACCCCACTTTCAAAAGATACACACTCTTTAAATCCCAGAGATGGGAAAGAAAGCCACTCTTGATAAATGAATATTGGTCCTCAAAAGAGGTTGCTAGAAACCCCAAGTAGTCAGGATTGTTGGGAACAACGGCTAAAGATACAAAGGACAAATGGAAGCACAAACAAAAGAAGGGCACACACCAGAATCAAATGTCAGTGAGATTCTATGAAATACCTTCCCAGATTCACCAGCAGGATAACAAGCAATTCTCTATGGCGATTCACATACAACTTCATAACACTTTATGGAAACAGCAGGGCTTTAAAAAGTAACAGATTGATTTGGCAGGGCGCGGATGACAGAGAGCAGAGGCAGCAACCCAGAATGTAGGGAGGGCTGAACAAATAGAGCAACATGTTTTCTATACACCCCAACTGCAGCTTCTACAGATGAGTTACATTGTCCGGACTTATGAAAATCAACTCAACTAAAAGCAGCCATTGAGGTTTTATGGTTTGGCATGAGTTTTCTCCCAAGTTATTTTTAATCCACACCGTGTACCTGAAACCCTTTATTTAAAGGAATGAAACAGCTGCAGTCTCAGGGCCCCACTCTGGACTTGATATTTGCTATTATCCCTAAGTAACACAACAGCCACATTATTTAGATATTCTTGTCCCAATTTCTTAGATGAGAAATAAATTAAACTCACCATAACATTACATAAAAATATACAGAATCATATAGAAGCAGCAGAGCCTGAATTTGAATCCAGAATTCACTAACGGGGGACATCTCTGTTTTCCATTAACATATGTGCAATAGTTCTTTACAACAGAAGGCCACATTTGTACAGTTCAAAGGAAAAAAAGAAAAAACTTTCCAGAATGAAAGCACTTTGTGTTGCCAGTTTCAGGAAAAGTACCTTTCCTTGATTATCTAAATTTTTGAAAGCTAAATTTATCTTCAGCGAGAAAATACTTGAAAACAAATGAGTGCATTTGCGCCTTTTCATCAAGGTTGCCTTCTATGACCTCTCTTTCTTTGTTAACCTTCGTTCTCTTCCACCCAAGTGTGTTTATCTGATGTAAGAAAAATTAAGTTTGAGCGAAAATTCATTCTGGGGGAATTTTGCACCTCTGTCCTGAAGATGATTAGTGACAATTTGCAAGCTAACAATCATGAGAAATGATTGTTGTAATAAAGAAATGCTCAAAGGAGAGGCTCGATTGAAGGAGGTAGGAAAATAAGACATTCTCAAAGGGGGACTGGGCTTCATTCACATGCTGCACGTTTTTCTTTAATAGGCACTTGAATCCCTGAGGTCCTGTGACTATGTTGAATATGGTGAAGAGGAAGATGAGTAAGATATGGACTTTGACTGTGGACTCTGTCTCCTCCTCCAAAACCATAATCAACCAGATTCCAAAGATCCATTCCAAGGCCAGTGCCATGAACATGACATCTTTTCCATTATATTTTAGAAGTGTTATTGGAACAAGAGTGAATATGTAACTTGAGTTACCCTCAATCTGAGAATCTCATCTAAGAACAAGGAGCTATTGTCAGATGCACGAGTAGTCGAGATTCGCTGGGCACCATTTGCTTTAGAGCTCAGGATCCCAGCCCATAAACAGAGGCAGAGGAAGTTAGTGTGAGAGAAGGACAGGGGACTGACACCCCTGTGCAAGGACAAGGAGTGACAAAAGCATCTGTACAATTTTGCAGACCCTACTTTTAGGGTCCTCTAGAAGCTTAGCTATAATTCTACACTGAGATTTACAAAAACCCATTCCTCCATCCTTAGGACAATTTTTTCTTTTTTTTTTTTTTTTTTTTTTGGTTCAGTTGAAACCAACTGGAGACAGTTTCACATACTTAACCCCCATAAAGCTCAGTTCTACTACCCGAATTTGCAGTGGAATTGGCTGATATATCATAACCAGTCGTGCATTTCCAATGTTCCAGCTTACATTCCCCCCAAAACCCTTGAAGAAATTGTTCATGCCTACCTGTGCTTTGCTTCACCCACATGACTTCATCTTGTTAGGAAGTTCTTTGGATTATTGTGTTTACATATATGCTTCATCTAAGACTTAGCTCTTTGAAATAAAATAAAATCTAAGGCTGAAAGCTAGGTAACCCCACTAGGCTACATGGCATGTGATTCTGCACAGGCCTTGGGCATCAAGAAGCCCAGGTGCAATTAGATGATGCGAACACATGCATCCACCAGTTTAATTAATAAGCAAACATTGGTGACATTAAACAGTCCCAGTGTGTAAAATGTTGAAGAAATACTCAGATGTGGCAGAAATGCTGCCCTGGCTTTGAGGAAGGAAAGACACAGAGGAAGTGTGTAAGTCAGACTCTCTTGCTCAATTTCTGCTTGGGTTGATGATGAGAGATTGTGTGGCGCAGCTATTCATTCTCCAAGACCCCACTGAGGACTTGCGTTCTCTGCAGCTGCCAGGGCGGAGATGGAGGATGTGACACACATCCATGGGAAAACAGCCCAGAGTTTAGGAACAAAACACGCAGAACTCACTGTCTCATTTCCGAAATCACGAATATATTTCCATGAATATAACAGCCTAATTATTTCAAATACATCCCATCTTGTCTACTACATCAGGATTTCCAAAAACTGAGAAGGAGATATTTGGGTGCAGAGGGGGGAGGACTTGTCCCTAGGTTTAATAGCATCAATATCTAAGTTATGCTGCTCCCACTGGTCCTACAGCCAAATATGTCTCTTGATTCTCTCTGTGAAATAAACAAAATCTAAACCAGGCACACTTAACTTTTCTATATCACGGTACTCTTCCAGCTCAACCATCAGGAGCCATGAGGTGATCACAAGTGGGCACCTACCCTACTAGAAGTCCAGGTTGGACATTGTCCTGGCACCTTAGACAGGGTGCAAATTAAGAAGAAAAAAATCACGCACACTATGCTGAAAAAAAGAGAGTGGCATTTCCTGGTATTTTGGATGTTTCATGAGTTAGAAGAGCTAGTACCAAGGCTGGTGAGATAGCTTCAAAGACTAAGTGCCTGCATAGGCAAACGCGGGGACTGGGGTTTGATCCCTGGCACCACCTGTTACACAGGCCCCACCCCAGGTGCACTGAGCGGGCGATGGAGTCCCAGCCTGGGGGCGAGTGCCTGTAATGTCAGCACTGGAGAGGCTGAAAACAGGAGGATAGCTATGAGTCCAAGCTGCATAGTGGAGTACACACACACACACACACACACACACACACACACACAAGAGCAAATGTCAGAATGGCAATGACAAGCACACAGGATGGCAGTGAGGATATGTTAAAGAACAGTACATGAAGGCATGGGGAAAAAACATTTTATCAAATTGAAAACTGCCCAGTGGAAATTAAAATCCAAGTAGGACACATAATGATGAGGTAGAGTCTTTAGAACTCTACTTGTTTTCCACACTGGTTTTAATTTTTAAAGAAAATAAGGAAATAGTGAAAAATAACATTAGAAACAATGCAGATTTTTGCTAAGCAAAATGATAGCTATTCCACATTGACTGCTGTATTGCATGTTGTTGCCTTCAAGTTGTTGAGATTACCACATACAAGCATGCAAAATTGGGAAAAATAAAAAGTTTACCATTTAAAATTTAAAATAATTTTTTAAAAAAACATTAGCTGTTCCTTTAAATAAGTGAATAGAAATCAGCATAATTATCCAAGCTATCTTTGTATATATGTATATATACACTCTTTCTTTCTTTCTTTCCCATATTCCAGTTTATCTGTCATTTTGAAAGATTGCTTTCCCTTTCACAGTGTCTATTGTATCTTTCACTAGGGGTTTAATAACATGTTTACACATGCAGCTATGACTCATTTTACTTATGAATATGATCTCTAGTTATATTCATTTACCTATAAAAGCATCAAGTTTATCTTTTTATAACAGAGTGATATTCCATTGTATGAGTATTTGAGTTGTTTCCAAGATTCAACTATGATAAATTGGGATGTTTTAAGCATGGGTGCACATATCACTATAGTATGATGTTTTCAACTTTTTTAGAAAAATACTCAGGAGGAGAGTAGCTGGGTTGAATGGGACCTCCAGTCCTAGATTTTGAGGAGTCTCTACACTGATTTCCACAGTGATTTCACCACTCTACACTCCCACCCACAGTGGCGAAAGGTTCCTTTTATCTCACGGTTCTCCAGCATTTGTTATTTAGAAAACATTCTTCATTCTCCATTCGACTCTAATCACTTTCCCTTGGAGTTAATATTCCCAGGCAGGAACTCTGAGTATTATCCTGTAATTTTAATTTTCATCTTAAAATCTTGCTATTTATGAGCAAAACTTAAAATATCATCAAGAGCAAATTCTTTGTCTGCTTTAGTCTTTCTTTTCTCCTGGATCTAATGAGATTAATACTCTTCATTTTATAAGGTTAATGTCATCAAGACTAAAGTGGCTGTTCATACAAAACATTAATGCAGTGCCTACCAGAGAAAGTGTTTACAGATACTACCAAGTCTAAACTCATTGGTCTTTATTTAAATACAACGGTGATGAAGTTCTGATGATCCAGGTACTTGTATGCCTCCACATCAGCTATGTTGGAACCCATCCCTATGCTGATGCTCTCAAGAGCAGAGGTCTTAGACTGAGCATGGTGCCTCATGCCTGTAATCCCAGCTCTTGGGAGGCTGAAAACAGGCAGATCACTATGAGTCTGATATAGTAGTGAGACTCTGAGCACCCTGTAGACCGCTCCCTAAAAATGAAGAAGAAGAAGAAGAAAAGAAGAAGAAGAAGAAGAAGAAGAAGAAGAAGAAGAAGAAGAAGA
>PVJA010001965.1:50751-114971 GCA_004027025.1 Myocastor coypus | reverse complement strand
CCCCCCCCCCCAAAGCTGGGATTATAGGCACGTGCCACCTTGCAATCTCAGAGCACAAAGGGGGCAGGACTGGCATGGCAGACACAAGGATCAAGACCCAGGTATGTGTGTCTACTTTCAGACACTTTAATCTACTGAGCAATTTGACTGGCCTTTCACATCTGTTTCAAAGTATGAATTTATAAAATATTCCTTTTGTGTAATTATCATATATTAGATATCATTTGAAGTCTTACATGGTTTAGAAAGAGATACATCTAATTTAGACTGCATTTGAGTGTTTGAAATTAAAACGGATTGTTATAGTTTGTGTATAGGTGTCCCCCACAAAGCCTCATGCAGTCAGGAACTGACTTCTGGAATTTGTAATTGATTATTGTGGAAATGTGTGCTGCCCTTCCCCTGGGGTAGGTGATTTGCATTTCAGTGTAAGGAGGAAGAGAAATTAGCTGCTTGAGCTGCTGTTAGCTTTCTCCCTTCCCACTCTTGCTCTTTGCTGACTATGATGAAAGGTTGTTTTCTGCCATGTGCCTCTCTGCCTTGGCTCCAGCTGAATATGGACTGAAATCTCCAGTAACTGTGAGCTAAACAAACCTTTTGAATGTCGGGTGTTTGTCCCAGCAAGGAGAGAAGAGTAACTAAGACCAAATTTAGTACCACAAGAGTAGGGTTGTTGCTGTAACTAAACTTGACCATGTGGATAATAAGTGTTTGGAAATGGCTTATGGGAAGAGATAGGAAAGATTTGGAGATGTTGCTTACTTGCAATGAGCTGGAAAAGCTTCAGCTATTCTGTAGGGGTCATTCAGAGCTCAGCCCAGAAGGCTGATAGAAAGCTGGTCTATAAAGACCAGGCTAGGGAGGTTTCTGCTGGTGAGAAGGAATGTACTACTTGCTGGACTCTGAATCTTTTGTGTTTTGGCTTAGCAGAGAAGTTGTCTGCATTTTGCTCATGTCCAGAGACTGCCTAAGACTGAGATTAAGCATAGCAGACTGATGAATCTTTCAAGATATTTCAAACCAGCGAAATATTAGGGTGGTGGAATGGCTGTTATTGGGGTCTTTTAGTCAGATTTATGTTGAGAATCAAGAGCAAGGAGCCCAGTAGGAGGGTTTAAAATGTTGTTATCTTGGCCAGAAGGGAAGTACCAATGCAACTGTGAACTGCAAAAAGATAGAGCTAAGAGGATCTCCATTGCTGAGAAGGAACCAGAGAATGGAAAAGATGGCCTGAGGGCATCACAGGAAGTGCCAGATCTCCACCCTTTGCAGTCTCACAGTTTCAAAGGTCAGGAACTTTGCCTTGAGGGGAAAGCTGCTGAGTCCTTTGTTCTAGAATGTCAGTGGTGGCAGCACCAGGTGCCAGAATGGTGCCAACATGGAGAACTTCTTCCTCAGAATCAATGTCAGAGTGCTCAGCAATCCATATACTCAACTCCTACAGCCAAGAGAGAAGAAAGCCTGGCTACTGCTCCAATTGGCAGCAGACATTGGCATCATCACGTGGTAGTGGTTTTAGGAGCACTCAGAATGCAGGAGTTCCTAAGTTAAGAAGGCTTCTATCTCGATTTCAGAAGGTCTGGGAGGCCAGGCAGTGTGCCCCTGAGATGGCAGTGTGTAAAGCTGTGAGTGAGAAGCCTATTCAGTAGAAATCCCAGAATTCTGGAAAAGCTAGGAATGTGGATCATGCAAAGAGGGAGCAAAGCCAACCTCAGAGAGAAGCCATGGGAGCTACCAACATGAGTGCTATAGGGGCAGAGCCACATAGAGCTTACAATTTGCTGCAGAGTGCTTTGGATGTTCCAGAAGAACGTGCAGGATTTAATGGTGGCCCTTCTGGATTTTGGACATGTGTTGGTCCCAATGCTTGGTATCCTGCTGTGTGCAACTGTTGGAATGATAATGTGTATCTTGAGCTTTTGAATGTTTGATATGTTTAATTTCATTTGTATAGAAGTTCAGAGAGACTTGGGACTTAGACTTTTCAGCAATGCTGAAACTGTTGGGACTTTGGCACTCTTAGAAATGAACTAAAATGTCTTTTGCTTAAAGGGATGTGCATGAGTCTTTGGGGGTCCAGGGGTAGAATGTTATGGCTTGTGTATAGGTGTCCTCCAAAGCCACATGCAGTCATGGGTGGCCTCTGGAATTTGTAGTTAATTATTTTTAAAAATTTTATTTGTTTACTTATATTATGGCTGGCTCAGCCTGCTCTAGGGGAGGAGCTGGTACAGCATGTGGTGCTGGTGACCAAACCATGGCCCCTGCAGTTGCCTAAGTTTGCCTAAGCAGGTGCTTTATACTGCTGAGGTATGTCATCAGCCCTGTAATTGATGATTGTAGAAATGGGTGCTTAACCTCCCCTGGGGCAGGTGATTTGCATTTCAGTGTAGGACAGGAAAAGAAGTTAGCCACTTGAGCTGCTGCTAGCTCTTTCCCTGGGCTCTTGCTCTTACTAGCCCCCCTGAAAGGTTGTTTTCTGCCATATTTCTTTCTGCCTTGAAACCAGCTGAATATGGACTGAGACCTCCAGTAATTGTGAGATAAATAAACATATCCCTCCCTCATTTTGAGTGTCAGGTGTTTGTCCCAGCAGTGAGAGAAGAGTAACTAAGACACAATTTATTAAGGGAGACAAGCTGAATACATTTCTGTAGGGCTACTATGTAAACTGGCCCGAACGGGTCTCATTGCTTTGAGTATGTGGTTGCTAGCTGGTGGTCTTTGGAGAAGTGATTGGGTTATGAGGGTTCTGAGTTGGATCAAGTGAATTAATTCACTGGAGCTGTAAAGCTCAGTGGCCTCACAGAGAGGTAAGTCCTGATTGACTCAAGCAAGGGGATGGAGAGTAGCTTTGAAGAGTATAATTTTGCCCTAGACTTTTCTGCAGGGGCTCTTTACCCTTTCTGCATTCTAGATGCCAAGAAGTGAGCAGTCTTTATTCACTAGCTCATCCAGTTGATCCAGTTGCTCTGAAACTGAACAAAAGTAAGCCTTTAGTACCCAAAGTTTATATGGGAACTATTTGGTCCAAGACATGAAAATTCCACATCATGCCTTAATCTTAACATGAAATTTTGAAGGAAAACTAACATTAAAATCATGGAGTTATAATGAAAAGACTTGTTCTATACAAAATACATATACAACTTGAATTGGGAGTTTCAGTAGTGACCTCTGCTATTATGCTACTTATGAAATAAGGATATACTTTTTTTTTTTCTTTTTTGTACTCACTTTCCTGGTGCTTGGAAAGTATCTGGTACTCACAACTTAAAGGAGAAGGGGAAATATTGGCTTACCAATTAGAAAGCTCAGTCTATGGCCAGCTAGCTGCCTGGTAGAATCTTCAGATGAAGGATAGGCAGTTAGCTTCATTCATGATGGTGGGGAAGATCAGTAGAAAGGTGCCAGAGAGGAAGGAGCAAGTGCCCAAAAGGGAACCCCACCACCCATCCTGCCATGCTCAGAAATGGACATTAGAAATCCCACAGAGTTCCCCAGCCAGCCAAGGTGTCACTTGAGCTGAGCCATCATATCCTAAAAATAACATAGTAACAAAATGAAATGATGGCTTGAGATAAATGTAATTTATACCAATATTGCACAATAAATATCACAGTGCCAGGAACAGGAGGAATAAAGTATGTATTTTTTACATACTTTATTATTTTTTTTACTACTTTATACTTTTTTTTTTTTTTTTACTACTTCCATCCTGACTTCCAGTAAAGACACTGCATGTTCTCATAATGTGTCAGTAACGACCACAGGTGATAGTGAAAATCCTGCCCCTTCCTAGCATGACCTGCGCTTCAGCTCGATGGGATATGTTCACCACTTGGGAGGAATGGAGGCCTCTGTTCCACCTAATGACATGTGATGGTGGCGCTCCAGGTTATAGTTTATCTCCCCTCTTGCATTTAGATGAAGTAAATAGTTAATTATTTAAAGCTGTGTACAGCATGATATATAAATATATTATACGACATGATATATAATATATTATATATGAAATTGTATTATATATAGTATATAGTATATAATATATAATTGTATATATAATATATATAATACATATATAATATGTATAGATGTATAGATTATATATATACATATAATATATATATACATATATAATATGTATATATACATATTATATATACATATATAATATGTATATATATAATATATATAATACATATATATATATATGTATATAATACATATATATATACATATATATATATGTGAAATTGCATAGTACAGCTTCTTTTGAAGTCTGGCTCCTTTTATATATAAAAAAATACTTAAAGATCATGACAACTTCACTTCTCTTTCTCTTTTTTTGGGGGGTACTGAGGATTGAACTCAAGACCTTGTGGCTTGCCAGGCAAGCACTTACACCACTGTGCTACCTCCCCCACCTTCTGATGATTTGTCAGCATCTTCAAAACCATATTCTGGCCAGGCGTGGTGGATCACGCCTGTAATCCCAGCACTTGGGAGGCCGAGGCAGGAGGATTGGTGTGAGTTCGAGGCCATCCTGGGCTACAAAAGTGAGCTCAAGGCCAGCCTCAACTGCATAGCAAGACCCTGTCTCAAAAAGACAAAAAAAAAAAAAAAAAAAAAGAACAAAGCCATATTCTGCTTCATCATCTCAGTTATACTGCTACAAATGCTTTTGCCTAGAGTTTTCACTGTTGTTGCTGTTGAGGCAGGATCTCACCATGTAGTGCAGCATGGCCTTGGACTTGCTTACGGGGCCCAGCTTGGCCACAGGCCCATGGAGATTCTCCTGTCTCAGTTGCTAGATTGCTGGGATTGCATATGTTTGCCTCATGTCTGGCAGGTTTACTGATGTCTTTTAGAGATTCTTATTCCTACTCACACACACACTGCAGTTCCATAGCACAAATAGTCATGTGACCAGCAAATCCCTACCACGCCCTATTGCCTACATTTTGAATGGTTTCCTGGAATATTCAAAATTTAATCTTATTTTTAATATAGGTTGTAATGTCCAGGGTAACCCAGCTCTCCTTATCTCTCACCTGTTCCCAATTTTTCTCCTGTCTCAGTCTACACTGACCCTGGTATGCCTACTTCTGTTATTAGAACACATTGCTCCTGCCCTTCCTAAATGCATTTTGCATGTCTCACTCTCTCCCAGAACCACTTCCTTGGGTACTGGATTGGCTGGCCTCCTCAGTGGATTCATATCTGAGCTCAAGTGATGTCCTCCAGGAGGCATGTGGTTGGCCAGTCTATCTGCACCGTGGTGGCCAGTCAGCATCTCTGCATGTTGCATCTTGCAATACTACCATAAAATAACTGTAAATAAATATAAGTTGAACTAAAATTATCTAATTTAAATGAAGTCACACAAGAGAATGCACTCATTGAACTTATTATTTCACTTTCCATCTCATTTAACTAAAAATTACTCTAAAATATCTGTTAGCAAGTTATGTGTCTAATCAATAAATAGAGTACTTGCTTTGTTGACAAATGTCACTCAAATTTTCTATTATGGTTTTTGATCTTGGAAAAAAAAACTTGCATTCTTCCCTATCCTCTCATTTAAATGGACTTGTCAGCAATGCTTTAAGATATTGCAAACTTTTTGTTTAAAAATTCACTAATTAAATTATATTATAAAATAAAATTTAAGGCTAAATAATTTACAGTTATTATTTAAAGGAAATGTCATTTTTTTTTTAGGCCTCTGGATAATAGCCAATCTCTGTTTTTAAGTAATTATTGTTCAAGCCCTCAGAACTCAACTAGATTCTTGGGCTTGATTTCCACTTTTGATCGTGACTCACTGAGTAACCTTAGGAAGTCACTTAACCTTCTGTGACCCAGCTGCCTAGTTATAAAAGCGAAAGAAAGATTTCATTCTTGTGGGTTTATGAGCACTAATTCATACCTGAAATTATTTTTAAAAATATTTATATACACAGCAAATTTTGGTATTTGAGGTATTGTTCCAAAGTCAGGGGCTAGGGAGATAGCTCAGTAGAATAAGTGCTTGCCTGGCAAGTGCAAGGGCCTGAGTTCAACCCCCTGGTTTTGCAAAATAAATAAATAAATAAATAAATAATCTAAGTCAGCACATAACTTTTTTTTTTTTTTTTTTTTCAGAATGGACGATTGAACTCAGGCCTTTGCGCTTGCTATGCAAGTGCTTATTCTACCGAGCTATCTCCTCAGTTCCTAGTCCGTATGTTTATAGCCTTCCAAGCACTAGGATTACAGGCATGCACTACCACACCCAGGCTCAGTTGCTGTCTCAGTGCACCCTGGGGGTGGGGCTGGCAAGACATGTGGGGCAGGGGTTTGAACCTGAGCCACTGCACTGTCTAGGCAGGCACTTTAGTTAGCTGGATTTCTTTCTTGCTTTCTTGCTTTTTGTTTCTTTTTAAATGAATTTAGGTCAGGGTCTGCAGGGTCTTCAAGGTCTCACTGAACAAATCAGACACCTAGTGATTCTCCTGATTTCAGCCTACCAAATTCTGGGATTATAGGTGAATGCCACCATGACCAGTCTCAATTGCAACTCAGTTCACCATAGGGGTGGGGCTGGCAATCTCAAGGCACCCCAGGGGCAGGGTCAGCACTGCAGAAAGGGGATCAAACCCCAGCTACTGTGTTCTGCCTAAGCAGGCGTTTTAATCCACTGAGCTATCTAGCTGACCCTTTGACAATTACTTTTTTAAGCAATTAGGTCAAATATAATACAATTAGGAACAAAGAAGTCTATGATAAATGATGTGCATAAATGTCTTTTCATACTTCTTTATCCTTTTCAATTCTGAGTATTTGCTGTTTATTTCTTTAGTTTCAATAGTCCTCATAATCATTAAACAAATGTTCCCTAAAAGTACTTTTAAGTTTTATTCTAAAATAAAAATGATTTCATTTATTATGGATTTATGAAAGATTTATCATTTGTTAAGGCTATTTAGAGGTGTAGCAGACACACAAATGAGTGTGTCATAGGCCATGAAAAATAAATAGAGAAAGAAAACCAGTCCTATAATCTGAATTTCATTACAACTAAAAATATACACATAAGACATCCTTTTTGGACTTCCAGATTTGTTTGGAATCAATATATTTGAAACAATGGTAAATTTGTTCTTATAAATACCTATCTATATTTAAAAATATTTCTTTTCTTTTTACTGTCATAAATGTGTTCTTATTTAGCACATTAAATGTTTCATACCAGGTGTTTTAAGCAGGGAGAGGCTGTCCCGGCTTCACACTTTCATGAGGGTGAGACAATGCAGCTTCCAGAGTAACACAGAGAATCTTTTCTACCTGTGTGTGTCCTATTTGTTTGTTTGTAGAAGTTTAATGAGATGTGATCCCTAGCTGGGGAGATAGCTCAGAGACATAAGGACTGCAGATTTGGGGCCAGCCAAATAGTTTAGCAGATTAAAGCGCGTGTAAGCAGGCGCAAGGGTCAGGTTAAATCCCAGGGCCTGCCATGCCAGCCCACACCCAGGGAGCTCTATTTGATATTGAGCATGGTGGCACATGCCTGTGATTCCAGCTCTTGGAAGGCTGTAAACAAGCATATCACTATGAGTCTGATCTAGCAGTGAGACCCTGAATGCCCTGTAGTGTAGACCTTTCCGTAAAACAACAACAAAAAATAATAAAAAGAAAAGAAAAAGAAATGTAACTCCTAAACCCGAAGAGCTCTCTTTATGTTAAAGATCTTATAAAACCATAATTTCTCTTTAAGTTGTTATTTTTACAATACCAGAGATTGAACTCAGGACCCTGCACTTGCCAGGCAAATGCTTATTCTACTGAGCTCTATCCCCAGCCACCCTTAAGTTGTGATTTTTGAATTTATTTTTCTACTCTCTTTTTATAAAATGCAAAGGGAAAATAATGTTGATATTTTTTTGTAAACTGGTTGTAGAAAGACTTGCATTTTCAAATAAGTTAGAATGCTATATGTAGACTTAGGATACAAACAGAAAGACTAGCAAAGCATCATAAACATTTCTTGTGTTTGTCACTGAGGGACTTATGTATAAGAGAAAATGGTAGGAAGAGTAAGATGGGAAATATCACCAGGAGATGACAGTGGCTAAATTTTTGGTGATATTTTACATGAGTTAATCCATTTAATATTCACAAATCTTCTGGTAAATAAAGTTAATTGGCTCTATTTTCCAAATTAATAAGCCCTTTCTGAAAACCATGAGCTAAGTTATCACTTATAGATGAACAAATTCTAAATTAGATACAAATTTGCCTTACCACATAGCCCATAATTATGTGCTTCGGCAAACCAAATCTTGAAAGGCAAGTTCTACATTCTTTTTATTTTATCCCACCAAAGCATTCAGGCAATTGTTTTTCTAAGGATGATTAACACGAGATCTCCCTTTTATAATAAGTATTGGTTACAATGGCGGCTTCTGATAAACTTATTCCAAATGTACTGTGCTAGACATTATGAACAATGTACTCAATAAAATGTTTATTCCCTTCTGTAGTTTACAAACACACCTTCTTAAAGTAAACACAATAATATTGGTGTAGAGCAACCATTGCAGAATATAACAATGTCTTCAGATCTCAGTTGTTTACATTACACTAAATCTTTTCCTAATAATATGGTATTACAACATTTAAAATATAAAGCACACTGAGGCTGGGGAGATAGCTCCATGGCACAGGTGCCTGCCTGCCAAGTGCAAGGTCGTGAGTTCGAACTCCAGTCCTACAAAAAAACAAAACACCAAAGGATATAAAATGTAAGAACTGCAAAACTTAGTTCAATTCTTTTTAAAAAAATATGAGAAAACTTTAGATTAAGAGAAAGAAAAGGAACATTGTATTCCTATCTAAAAATGAGTTCATTATACAAAGAATTGTGTTATGATTCGAATTAACTTCAAATGAAAGGCAGTCTATAACAATTCAACATAATGGATATATATGCAAATTTTGGAATATATATATATATACATATATATGTACATATATACATATATATATATATGTTTGCCCAAAAGGGTAGAGTTTTATGAAGAGCATTTTTATAAAAGTATTGCTTTACCCGTTCAGTTTCCCAATAAAAAATATACAGAATGCATTCATTAAATATAATGCACTAGCATCATTGGAAAAGAAAATACTTCCAAACTTTAACCAATGTTCTGATTTTCACTTGGAGATGTGAATTTAGCAAACTGAATTTTGCTCATACTGTTTTAAAATTATAGCTAAATAAATGAATTACAAAATCCTATTAAAAATTAATTTCTGACTCCTAAAATCTATTCTTTCTTCTGCTTCAGCTGCTTCTAATTACATTCTGTTTCCTGTGTTGGCTACTTCTGGGTTTCCACAAAGAGGGGGGAAAAAGGTGCCGATCATTTCCAAGGAAAGAGCACCTGATACAAAGCTAAGAGTCTGTTACTGCTCCTAAGACCCAGTGGCCAGTTCTTACTGCTTATGGACCTTGGCACATAAGCATCATAATATGATCATTCTTGGATGAAGATTTCCTCAAAACTTTATAACACCTCATTAATATCATGAGGGTGAAATTGCACCTCCTTGTGAATGGTATAGATAACCCAAAAATCTGGTAGTAACTTCAAGAAAATTTTTAGAAGAAGAGTATTATATCAGTGCACAAATTACACCATGGTTATGGTTTGTGTATAGGTGTCTCCCCAAAACCTCAGATAGTCACAGGGCAGCTTCTACAGTTTGTGATTGATTAGTGTGGGTGTGGGTGCTGCACCTGCCCTATGCCAGGTAATTTGCATGTCAATATAAAGAAGGAAGAGAAGTTGTCTGCTTGAGCTGCTGCTACATCTGGCTCTTGCCCTTTGCCAATGCCATTAAAGGCTGCCCTCTTCTATGTGCTGCTCTACCTTGGAGCCAGCTGAGTATGGACTGAAGCCTCAGTAACTGTGAGCTAAATAAACTTTTCCTTCCTTCATTTTGAGTGCTGGGCATTTGTCCCAGTAGTGAGAGAAGAATAGAAAAGACAGCCATATATATTTTTTCACCAGATTTTCATTAAGGCTAATTTATTTGACAGGAAATAGGCGCACTGGAAACCATGCACATGATGAGTTGTGATTATGTGTCAGACATGTTGATATTATTCATAGTAAATAACTGCTTAAATTATGTACGTATTTCAGAATACTATTTGCATCTTTTGATTTTTTGAATTTACCAATACATTATATCTATGGGTTGATTAAATAGTCTAATAAGCAGAGATATAACTCAAAAATACCAAGCATCAAATTTATCTGCAAGATAGCCAATTAGAAAGATTTTTAAAACTGTGTACAAAACTTTAAATAAAGGTAGAAGGCAAAGAGAAATTATGTATAATAATACGAGAAAAAAATGTAGTGCACACTGGTTTTCTTGAAATGAGTCTGTATCATTGAAACAATATCTTCTTTTTTTAAAAAAATGTATTTAGTTGCTGGAGGACCTCACTATGCAGCTCAGACTTACAGTGATCCTTCTGCTTTCAGCCTACCTAGTGCTGGGATTACCAGTGTATTCCAGGAAGTTCAGACTCTGTGGGCAGCTCAGTCTGCCCTGAAGGTGGGGCTGGCACAGTATATGGTGTTGGGGATCCAGCCTTGATCCCTGTGCTTGCCTAAGTCAGCCTAAGCGGGTGCGTTAGTCCATTAAGCTATCTTACCAGCCCCTACACCACTTTCTTAAAAGAGAAATTTATTTTTGTCATTTTAACTGAACAATTGAACACAATACAAGAGAGACCTGTAATATATGTTTAAATATCAAAGTTTGGTTTAGGAAATATATTGTTTTAGTTATTTAATTTTATTGTATGGGAACTTTCTTAGAAAGAATATTAAAGCATATACATCAAATAAAATCTATAGTTCAGAAACCTTACTGGCAAGTGCAAGGTCCTGAGTTCTATCACTGGTAAGAAAAAAGAAGGAAAGAAACAAAGCAAGAAAGAAAAGAGATGTTTGTACCAGTGTCAGCATAGTAGAACAAAGATAAAACCAGTTCTGATGATAAGCAAAACTATTTTGTTTTTATGTTTAAAAGTCAGTTGAAATATAATTAATTTCTAACCTTTCCTTTTACAAACATGCTATCTTCATTAGCAATTTATCCCATTTCCTAATTTCATAGTTCATCTTGTCTGAATTACTAATAAAATATTAATGTGCCCATACATGGGCACATAAGAAGATTGTACCTGTTCACTGTAGCTCCTATTACCTATAGTGGATGAAGCTATTATCACCATAAATATGTTGAAAATTTATTACATATCAGATGTAAGGGTTACCTCTGGATGTGACATCTATTGCCCCAGTGATGGCTAGGGTTGACCTGGCTGATCTGACTGGGTTGATGGTGTCCCCATGTGCATCCATCTTAAAGCTGCACGTTTGATCATACAGAGGACTGTCACCTGAGAAAGAGGACCAGTCAAGGGTATAGGTAGCTGTACTATGTGGTTAGAACCTCCAAATTATTTATTGCATATCAGTATATGCTGTAATCTATAAACTTAAAATTGATTATTTATACTGATCTGATGATATACAATGTGTTCTATCTTAATCTCATAACAAATTTTAGAGTGAAAGTAAGGTATTTTTTCACACTTCTTCATAGGAAGAAAATGAGAGTAAGATAATTTGTCACTCCCAGGATTGGTTTTAGCTTAGGTCAAAATAAACAAAATAAAATATCTACTTGCAGAATAATTTTGATGCTAAAAAAATAATTTTTCTCCACTTATGTCTGAAATAGTAAAACATCTACATCTATATATAAAACATCTAAATCTAATGGATAATTTATTTGAAATGAAAATTTAAAAACATTTGCCAGAATCTGAAGGATAGAATTAAAAATATGAACAATGATGTTACTGATTTGACCTTGACTATGAAAATACTACTATCTTTCATTGATCATTTAATTTCATCAAAGGGAGCAATAAAATAATCTTGGTTTCTAATTCTAACATTTTATTTTAGTAACAGAATTCATCCAAAGGTTCAGATTATTTTTTTGCTCTTTTTATGTTATCAAAAGGAAGCTTTTTGATTGAAACTGGCTTGGGTTTCATAAAATATTTACAAATGATTCTGGTGCCTTCTTAAAAAAAATAGTCCACAGAATTTTGCCTTCAGAATCAGCTTCTGGCTCAATATTAAATTTTTATCTGAAAAGTAAAAGTTTTATAAGTTTAAGTTTATAAAATATTAAAATGATGGTTGAAGTTCTTACATGTTCAGTTAAGGGAAGAGAGTTGGGCTTTCTTCATTTTCAAACTTTTATTTTTTCATAAAGAATATAAGAACTGAAATACAGCACATATCAGAAATTCCCAAAAGGCCAATGGTGATAGACTGGTTTCCTTTTAGTTTTTCATACCTGGAATTCTTTTTTTTTTTTTTTTTGCTTTTTGAGACAGGGTCTCACTGTGCAGTTCAGGCTGGCTTTGAGCTCACTTTTGTAGCCCAGGCTGGTCTCGAACTTGCAGCGATCCTCCTGCCTCAGCCTCCCAAGTGCTGGTATTACAGGCGTGAGCCACCACGCCTGGCTCATACCTGGAATTCTAAGATTCAGTTAAAATAAATATTAATCTGGCCATTTACTACTTTTGTAGAATACTAATTTATTTCTTATATCTGAGTTTAATTATGCTAATGCAAACTTCTGCTGCTCTAATCACCCTATAAGTATTTTTAAGCAAGGTAAAAATCTAGACCTTATCCTGGTACATTTTAGTGTGATATGTTTTATCAAAACATACACATTATACCATATTTTATGAAAGTAAATTAATAGTATTATTCATTACATGATTTCTAACATCTGAGTGTCACTGTAATATTTGAAATGATTTTATAGGAATTGACTAATTTTATGGAAATAATTATTTTCCTTAGGACAGTGAATCTTATATTCCACACAGCAAACTATAACACATAAACAATTATTTATGTACTATTATCCTTAGAATTGCAGGGGAGAAATCAGTAGTGAATATATAGAGATTAGTTGGACTCTAATGTACAACTTGTTAGAATGTAAAATATGTCACTGAAATACACTAGAAACACTAAGTCTCCAATGAAATTAGATTAATGGATGTGGGATTAACATTCCTCCACAAAGTAATCATGAAGGCATGCTCTCTTGTGAAAATTTGAGTTCTGCTAAGTTATTTTAATATGCATAAGCATACGTGTAAAGATTTCATAGCATTTAATTTAATCATAATTAATATGATTTGCATTTTTCTATAACCTAAACCTGAGTTTGATGATACCTCTTTTTTACATAGTTAGAATATGACAAAGGAAGAGAAATGGCTACGTCCATCAGTGGAGGTTGGATTTTACCTACTGCTCTTCAACTTTTATGTGCAGTGGGGAAAAAAAATCTTAGTGTTATTCAGGAGTACACAGCATTGTTATGTTTCACTGTTTACTTTGAGAAATTCCAATGTAGCACATACTTGATATTTATTACATAGCAGCATAGCGGTATAGTGACATTTTCTAAAAATAAAAATAAGTAAGGAATTTATAAGAGCTGCAGGTTAAGTGATGCCATCTGGACTCCTTTGCATTTTAGAGTCTGGGATTACATTTATAACCTATATCTGGTCTGGTTTGGAACTATTTATAATGAAAAAGAGAATGTCACTAATCAAAAAAAAAAAAAAAAGGAATTTATGCTCAGAGCTCTCAAAAACAGTTTAATTTAATAAAAATAATTTCCGAGATTGCCATTGGTTAATAGCATTGTTCAGATTAACATTTAATCATAGTGTAATAGCATACATAAGAATATAGCTGTTGCAAAACTGTTCAGACAAGGTGAGCAGATAATTCAGGGATTCTGGACTACTCTCTACCTCTAATCCATGATTCTGAGTTTCCTTGTTGGCACTGTAGAATTCCATTTGTTTTGTTACATTTTCAGAGATGGTAATAGACTGACTCCTCAGGAAATATTTGATAGGTCTACCTGTTTATTTTCGAACTGAAAAAAAAGTTCTGATTTAAGTAATGGAAATAAAAATATTTGTCATCTTGGTTTTACAGAAAAATCAGTTTTTCAAACTATACGAAGCTGTGTTTTTATAGACCATTGTTAATTCACAAGTATGATGAACATTTACCAATATTTGAGAAAATTATATTTCTTATTTGTCTTTAATCTCTATTTTGCAACAGCTCTGTAGGACACTGAAGTTCAATTTAATTCAAACTGGAACCCAGGCAGTTGATAATTTTTGGCTGCACAGACAACATGCTTGCTCATTCAGCAGTAGACTTCAAAGTTAATGAAGCCAGGTTAAATCTGAAGTTTGTCACTTTTTGATATTGAATATGTAGTGTCACTCTTTTGAGTATGCACAGTATTCCCCAATCATGAAAACATTAAGATAAAATCACTTTGCTTGTTGTATGAGAACTGGTGGGAAAGAAAAGTGTTAATCTGAAAAAAGTTTATTTTTCACATTTCTTCAGTATGTGAGAAGCATTTGCCATAGCTAGATTCTTAAGGAAAAAAGTCATGTCTGTAATGACAGCTAAACTGTAAGAAAAGTATATTTTTGTTTTGAAAATTTAGAAGTAACAATCATACTGAGGCTGTCTTCAATTTGAGAATATTGCCTGTAGTTTAACCTGATACAAACATTTTCTCTTAAAAGCTGTAATACCTGGGGCCAGGGAGATAGCTCTGTGGCACAAGTGCCTGCCTGGAAAGTGCAAGGTCGTGAGTTTGAACCCTGGTCCCACCAAAAAACAAAACAAAACAAAACAAAACAAAAATCAACAAAAAACCCCAAACCAAACAAAAAACAAAACAAAAAAAAACAAACCTGCAATACTCCGATACTCATCAACTTGTTTTAATATCAGTTGGTTTTTAATGTATTTTGAATAACTTTATATATCAATATCAATGTATATCAGGTATTAAAGTGTATTTAAATATAACAACATTTTTATAACTTCTTAAAATAGAGTAATAGAACTTACATTTATCGTATCTGCTAACACAGGTTGTCCTTCATCTGAACTGCATATGTATGAGTCATAAATCCACTTCAGCATCAGTATGAATTTGAGAAGCAAAGAACTATTATTTCATAAAGTGATTGTGAGGAAATAAGATATGGTATTTAATTTTTTTATTATGTATTTGATACAGGGTCTGCAGGGTCTTATGTAGTCTCACTTTGAGTAGATTGCACTCATAGTGATTCTCCTGTTTTCAGCCTTCCAAGTGCTGGGATTATAGGCCTGTGCCACCATGCTCAGTCTCAATCCTAGTGTCAGCCTGCCGCCAGAGGCAGGGCAGGCATACCGAAGTCCCAAAGCCTGGCCACTGCGCTGTACTGAAGCAGGAGCTTTAGTCTGCTGAGCTATCTGGCTGGCCCCAAGATACGGTCATTAATGATCATGAAAAATAATCTTTAGTTGGAAAAAGAAATGAATGCATAATTCCCAGATATGAGTAGAAGACATAAAGTACCTGTAACAATAAACATATCAAGGTATTCTGGGTACACAAAGAAATAGTTTGTTGATTTAGGTTGAAGAAAACATAGAAAAGGTATGTGTAAAGAGTACTACTACTACAGTCTTGAACAGAAGTGTAGAATTTCAAAAACATAAGAAAAGAGATCAAAAGAAAAGAATACTGTCAACTTTATGAATAAAACATGGAAAGCTATTTAACTTCTAACTTCAAGGAAGGGAAAGACAGATATGGTGGAATTTGAAATATCAAGTGAATAATTTAATATAGGAAAGATAAGTGAGAGTTGCATCTGTAAAACATTAATTCTCCATAATGTAAACAAAAAGATACACTAAAGAATTATGAAGTGAAAATAAAATATGTGCTTTAGAAAGTTTATTGAGCACATTTCGCCAAGGTTACATTTTAGCAGGGAAAGAGCTTAAAGGCAGGAAACTTAATTATGATGACACTGTGAAGATCTACTTAAAACAATGTGGATGGAAAGAGAATTAAAAAGAATGGAGACACATTTCCAAGATAAAAAGAACTAGAGATTAATTTAGTTTGGAAGTAAAACGAGGAAACTCAATAAAGAATCCCCCAAGGATTTTCATTGGTCACGTTCCTACAGTCTGTGTTGACCATTTGACATCAGAAATACGAGTTCCAACCTCGCTATAGGATTGCTCAGCCACATGACAGAACAATAGCTTCAGAGGTTTACATTCTGCTAGCAGCCAGCTTTGGCATGAGAAGAAAGCTCTATTCCATTTTCTTCAACTGCTCACCCTGACCTTCCCGTGTCCCCTAAGAATCCAATAGGAAATGTTTCCATCTAAATCACTTCCCACCACTATGACCAAAAAACAGAGCCCCAGTCCTTTGTCTCCCTGCTTTCTGATCATGCCTATGATAGATTTCACGTACTTTTGGGTGGTAGGTTGTGCTCATTTAGAACTGCAGGTGGTAAAACTTCAGAATGGCATTTGCTTCCTGTTTCCTCATTCAATCTGTTTTTGTAAAGTTTAACCTATGTATAGTACAGCTTTCTATTGTCAAATACAGGAAAGCCAAGAAAACAAACATGCTCTGAATGTTTTCCATGAACACATGTCTCTCACTGTGTATCAACACGTCATCTACATCCACTGAAAATGATGTGGATGAGTAATGATTATAATCTCTAGCATTTGTAGAAGAAAATTTTTTTAAAAAAATTCACTTAAAATACTCTTTTTTAACCAACAAAAACGGAACTTTTACAAGTTAATTCTGTGTTTATTGTGTGACATAATTTCAGGTAAAAAGAGTGCATTATTTTGTGCTGGGTTTCTCTCAAAGTTGTCTGTGGGATTAATCCTTTTAGCACATAGCACTGGTACATTTTCATTTATCATTTCTTAATAAAAATAGTCTAATGGATGAATATGCTACATTTAATTTTTAGAATTGTACTCTTGAAGGGTATCTCATTATTACTAGTTTTGACTCATTTATATAATAACTTTTATTATTTGCATATTTGCATGCAGTCATGTTTAGAATATACTTGCATATTTTTACATTTTGGATATACAAATTTGCACTCTTACCTACTGGTAGTTGTACTTTATCTTTGAAAACACTAAATATTGAACAGTCTATTCTTTCAAAAATCTTTAAGATATTCAGGTAAGTATACTGCTATATTTCATTATGTGTATTTTTCTATATTTGATTGAGTTTATTTGCATTTAATCAGTGTATTTTTATGACTGCTTTTGGAATACAGTCTGCTCAATTGTTTTGCAATATTTAAAAACTGCTTCCTTTTGGGAAAGGAAGATAGCTAAGTCTAAACACCAGCCTCGCAAGCACAACTACTTGGCTCCGTGTGCTGCACCAGCCTTGACCCTGAGATCACTGACCTGGCCATAGAGTCCTGGGATGGTGGCACATGCCTGTAATCCCAATGCTGGGGAGGCTGGAAATAGGAGGATTACTCTGAGTCAGAGCTGCATATTGAGGCCCTGTACCAAATAAATAAGTCAATTTAAAAAAATCCTTCTAACTTATGAAATTATATTTTCTAGATATGTCTATGTAATTTCCATGGCACATTTCTAATTAATGGAATGCAAGGATGAACAAATGTTTATAATCTGATAAAGTTAAGCTTGCCTATTTATCATTTTTGTAGATATTATATAACAAATCTGTCAGCACTAAGCTATTTTATTATTGTTGTACTATTTTATTATTGTAGACGTGTTTTTTTCTTTAAATTTATTGCTAAAACAGATATATAAGAACTTTTAAGTATAATATAAAATAACAGTTGCAATGTTTAAATATTTTTCCTTCATAAAACGCCTCTCCTGGGGGCTGGAGAGATAGCTCTGTGGCACAAGTGCCTGACTGGCAAGAGCAAGATCATGAGTTTGAACACCAGTCCCAGAAAAAAGAGCAAGAAAAGAAAGAAATTGTCCTGACAATTCCCTGTTACCTTTCCCCATCTTTCCAATGATAATTTTTTCATATGCTGCATGGTGGTATATGTACATCTTTGTTCCTATTTAATCATCTGCTTAAACTAGCATCGATAACATGATCCTTTAATTAACTGAGCATTATCATAAACTTTAATATTTTGTAGAGTGAATTTTCAAGACTTTTAAATGGTTTTGATCTCTAACATTCCCTTAAAGTTAGAGTCACTTAACAATCACTGTCCCCAAAAGACGGGATTTTAAAGCATTGATATTTTTACTACAATAATTCTTACATCCTTGATTATCTTATAGTCTCTACTCATTCTTTTATGTAATTTGTTAATAGTAATTATCAGTTTTCAGTATAAAATTTTTATACATTTTACATTGATTATTGACTTTCTTAAAATGTAGTTTTAGTACAGGGCCTATAGAGTCTTACTATATAGACTGGACTCATAGTGATCCTCCTGTTTTCAGCATCCTAAGTGCTGGGATTACAGGCACATGCCGCTGTGCCCAGTCTCAGTTGCTGTCTCAGTGCCCCCTGGGGGCGGGGCTGGCATAGCACTTTGGGATTGAGCCCTGGTCCCTGTGTCTGCCTAAGCAAATGCTTTAATCTGCTGAACTATCTGACTAGCCCTGATTATTGACTGTTTAATCCATCTTAATTTCCATTAAAAGCAAGTTTTGGAGATTTTATGTTTCATAATTTATTCTAAAATAGTGAAAACCACTGTTTTCAGGCAAGTTTAGTGTTTAGTTTTGGCTTTAACTCCAAATATTTCATGAAAGGAAAAGGATCATTATCAGCATAATGTTGTTAAATGTATTCTAATTTTGAAGCAAGAAACATGAAAATGTTTAGATTTTCTTTCTTTTTAAACACTTTTATTTACAGGGTCTCACTATGCAACTTGGACTCATAGTGATCCCCTGTTTCAACCTCCCAAGTGCTGGGATTAAGTATAGGCATGCACCACACTTGGTTTCTGGGGTGGGTTTGGGGTGGGGCCAGCATGGCATAGCCTACCAGGGATCAAACCCATATCCTGTGATTATCAGGCAGGTACTTAGACCACTAAGATATCTCTCCAGCTCCTAAAACCTTTTCTTTCTTTTTTTGCAGGACCAGGGTTCAAATTCATGACCTTGCACTTGCCAGGCAGGCACTTGTGCAATGGAGCTATCTCCCCAGCTCCCAGCCCCTACCCCCTAAAACCTTTAGCTTTCCATTGGAAGACATCTCACACAGACTGTTTCATTTCATTTGAGGTTAGGTGTCTTGGAGAATAAATTGTAAAAATAAGTTTCATTCTCTTAGATTTCATTTATGAGTGTGCTTTTATAACTGTATTGTTTATTCTTCTTCCTAGGGTTTGAACCATTCTTAAACACATCAGGTTGATTTATAATGATCCCAAACACTGAAATCATGATATATTGTAGCCAATGAAGTACTGGTCTTTCAATTTTAAATTATAAACTAAAACTTATTTTAAGAATTGATTGTCATGCCATAGAAAACTGATTAATATGTCTGTACCCAAACTAAAAAGGCTCTTTCATAGCAGGAAAATAGAAGAAACAAAGCAACAAATTTTTATTTTTGTTAATTATAACTAACTGAAATTTATTAGACTTCTATGAAAACATACAGAAGTCAACAATTTCCCTCAACTGTGTTGTTTTGTTGGAACATACACATTTTTCAAATATTAAATATCAAGCATATGAATGAGAAAAGAGAAATAAAACTACTGCTAGGCTGTGTATAATTGCACAGCTAAGCTTTCTGAGAAAGTTGGTGGTACAGTACAGCTATATAAAGCAGTATCAATGGAGCATACAGTAGGTAAACACTCCTTCACCCCCTCCCATGTAACTAATCATAAACCCACTTAGAGAAAAGCAGGGTCATAAAATAAGAACAAATAGTTAAGACAATTTGGGGAATATGGCAAGCATTAAACTACACTGCCCCATGGCAGTTAGGAGGTCAACAGCATCTGGAAAAGTAAACATTCCTGTAAAATTCCTAAAAATGAGGTAATGTGCCTACTGTGCAATACGGAAAAGTATATAATCTGAAAGCAAAATTCAGGCTGGTACTGACAACTTTGGGAGTACTGACCCAAAGACCACATCAGTTGGTACAAGCTCAGAATAAGAGCTTCCTTATTTATCTTTGTTCTCTGTCTGCTGCTACTATGCAAGGAGAACCTAGTGAGAGTAGCCTGCTCTGTGGCTCTGTGGCTCAGCTGATTTTGGCTGGCCACCTTCAAGGAACTCTGAGGTAGGACACATGCTGCTAAGGCAGGACAATTAAACTCTGCTCTCTGTCCTAGGTCAGATTTAAAATTAGACTTCTTATCTGCTTCTGGTTCATTCAAAAATACGTTCTTTCAGGCAGATAATTTGATTGGCCCAGGCTCTCAGATGTGGCAGCCATTTGGTCTTGGCATAGCTGAGAATTTGGTCAGAATTTTATCTCTGCATTTGGTCAGAGTTTGTCTCTGAATTTGCTATGGTCAGTCCTGGTGCTAAAACTATTCTAAGTTGATAGCTGGAGACAAGTAAGAGTTCCCAGGACTAGTTTATCTCTTTTGTGTTGTCTCAAATGTGTTTGTGCTTTCTGATTACACCTGAATTTGTCATCTGGCTTGCTGGATTGCTGATGGTCCTGCTCTTGCCTTTCCTACCCCTCTGAAGCACCCATACAGAAGCTCAGGGTATCTAGACCTGGCTCAGCACTTCAGGTAGCAGGAGTATAGCTACTGTTTCAAACATTGTTAGTTTCGGTTTCTTACTTGAGGTGTGTGTTGAGGTGTGGGTAAACCATTAGCTAACTGCTATGTAGCAAGCCTACCCATGCTGGGATGCATAATGAAGAACTTTGATAAATTTAAGGGGAAAGTTTCACACACTTAGTGAACTAGAATGGCCTTCTTTTAGGGTAGGGTGGTCAATGGAGGAACACTCCATCCTCACTTAGACAGTAGGGCATGAGAGATTGTTACGAGGACAGTGGGGCATTGGATCTGTTCGCTTAAAATATATTCCTAGACATATGCAGTTCTGACAGTGCCTCAGTGGCTTAGGACGTGTGCTTGTGGGTTTCCAGACTGTTTTAGTAAACTCTTGTTTCACTGCTGCTGCCCTACCTGCTCTTACTGCCCTGCTTGCTGCTCACCCTTCTCACCCACCTTGATAGGTGGTCTGCCTTGTGATGCCATAAAGGAAAGTGATACAGGGGAAGGAGGCTCCCAGGCTGAAAGATACCTGGGACTTAGTTCATATTCTCTAAACGTGAAGGATGAATTTTAGGAAAAGCAGACATTGAGAGCAGAATGTATTTGCTGAGGGAAATAAAGCTTTTTTTTTTTTTTTTTCTGTCTAACAGAAAAGGACTGGGTTGACAAGAATCTTATGATTTTTAGAATTTTTATAGAGGAAAAACCACAAGGTAAGGTAGGTCCAAGGTGAAAAACATGGGAACTCACTACATGGACATGAGCTGAGACAAAACTATGGCTAACCAATAAGATTACAAGCACAGTTATGCAGGTAAAATTCATTAAATCAGGATCAAAGGGGGAATTGCTTATTGTAGCCAGCTGGCATGAATGCAGAGCAGCTGCTTTTCCTACAGGGGTTGGGTTAGTGACTCTTCCTGGTTTTCTAAAAGTGATTGACGCCTATTTAGATTATCATTCCTGGCAATAATGGAAGCGGTTGATTTAAACCTTTTACAGCTCAGTGATTATGAAACATTGGATTATGTATATAACTACTTTCTCTTAGTTCAGTGAGAAGAAAATTTTTTGTACCAATAATGATTAGAAAAATGATCACATCTATACCCTGTGCTCTGTAGAACTACTAGAAGGACAACAGTAGGCTTTGTATCAAATACTGGAAATGTACTACTAATGTGTTTTGAAACTGTCACATTGTTCTTTCTTCTTAAATGCAATAAAAATGAAAAAAAATATTTTTAAAAGAAAAAATTAAAATCTCAAAAAATAGAATGTCACTCCTGATGTTTATCCTTTAAGAGTTATGTGGGACATTTATTTAATCTTTTGTCTTGAAGTCTGGCCTACAGTGGAAGTGCCTGTCTTTCCCATAGCTACAAGATATTTCCACTTCCATACTTGCTCCTTTCAGAGCCTAGCTTTGTCTGACTGACCGTAATAATTCTATCTAACTCAGCTGCTTACAATAACAGCACATTCTGCTCAGTCAGCCCCAGATATCCACTGCAAACTGTACAAGTTAAAAGGGGTTATATGATGTGTCTCTGTTAACAGAAATTGCTGAGAAAGTCTTTCATAATAGAGAGGATATAGAATGGAAATATAGCCATGAAAGGAGAAAAGTGGTGCTGTAGCCTCCACGGTGGGCCGATCAAGATCCAGCAAAAAGGAGAGAGACCAAGTGGATAGTAAAGGGTTCATCCTGATTCCCTAGATCCAGACTAGGGGCCTATTGCAAGGAGAAGGCACATTTAAAGTGAGCATGCCTGAAGCTACTAGAGAGGGCAAAGAAGAAAGTGTTTGTGATGGAATCAGGAAGTTTCAGATTGATGAGGTTATGAACCTCTGCCTCTCAGCCTCAGGGAACCCATGTTAACTATGAATGGAGGGGGGAAGCCTGTTCGACTTCTAATAGAAGCCAATGAAGGTTTTTCAATAGTTACCCAGCCCATGGCCCCACTTGAAAACTGGAGAGTGCTCAGTGTTTTCCAAAGGCTTTGACAGAACACAGTTCCCCAGGCCTATCAATTCATGTGCCCCCAGTAATAGTGGAGTTGGTGGGACATGCAAAGCCAGTTTGTTTGCCAATACCTAATGACCATGTGAACTAAGAACAGATTAAACACCACAGGCAGGTATATTGATAAAATGTGAGTCCCCCTAGAATATGCCCTTCTTGCTGGTCTAGAAGCCCAGGACAGATGAATATTGCCATGTCCAGGACTTGTGAGGTGCCAATGCTATGGTTGCAAGCCTCCACCCTACAGCATCTAATCATTATACTCTGCTCAGTTTGCTTCCTCCCACTTGAACTTGGTATATTACATTGGACCGAAAGGATTTTTTTCATATGTCATAGTTTGCTGAATCTCAAGCCTTCTTTACTTTTGAATGGGAGGATCCGAGCAGGAAGGAAATGCCAGGTAACTTGAAAAAGATTCCCTCAACAAAAGTTGCTAGTATTTTTTTTTAAAGTAGAACACTAAAAAATATATTAACTATTGATAATAGTTTTTTATGTTTTTAAAATTCTTCTTATAAAAAATCTTTGCTAATTGACCTACCAAAAGTTATAACTTTTTTATAACTGCAAATTTAAAAAAGGTTATTAATTTAATTTGGCCAAAATACATTTGAAGGCTGGCAAGATGGCCCAGCAATCTAAAGCACATGCTTAGGCAAGCTTAGGCAACTTCAGGGACCATGGTTCAATCCCTAGGACCACATGCTGCACCAACCCCACCCCCAGGGCAGGCTGAGCCAGCTATAGTAGTAAAAAAAAAGACAACTTAGGAAATAGGGCAAGCATTAAACCACACTGCCTTATGGCAGATAGATGGTCAACAGCATCAGGGAAATGGAAACACTCTCATAAAATTCATGAAAATGAGGTATTATGGTTACTACGCAACCCTGAAAACAGTTCAGGCTGGTACTTACAACTCTGGGGGTCCTGACCCAAAGGCAGGGCATCAGTTGGTACAGACTCAGAATAAGATCTTCCTTATTCCTATGCCCCTGGGCTCCTTGTGGGGTTTGTCATTGCTCCCTGGGCTCCTTATGCGGTTTGTCACTGCTTTCTCTCAACCGCTGCCACGTGAACACAAAATTAACAAGTCTGTAAGTCATTAGTATCAGTAGTGGCCTCAGGCCATGAAATATTTTTAATATTTTCATACATGTAAGAATTAGGGCAAGTAGTTTTTATAATTTTATGATTTTATTACTAAAGATAGTCATTAGCAAAGCAAAGTTATTGAGCATGACCCTGCTTGTGTTCTGTAAACTAATTTTTTGGCTCTTCACTTGCTCTATCTTAAATTACTTTAACTACAAAATTGATTTCAATAACTCCTAAATAAGACTCAATTATAACTTATGCAAGTATACCATGAGAGAATGACCAAGGAGATGTGAGAAAGCAGGATAACATAAGCTTTGTCTTTTTCTCATTTTCATTTCTGAAATTTCTTTAAAGTTTTGCCAACCTAGCTAACAGTTTTAAAAGCCTGGTGTGACAGACCAATATAGTACCATGTTTCTTGCCTTTAAAGAATTTACATGATAGCAATTATGTAAACACAGATATTGTTCAATATAACTAAGACATAGTTACTATTTAATTACAGTTATGATGTGTTCATTTAGAGAACTGAAGCAAGGTGTAAAAGATGGAGAGAGTGATCTGTATAATTACTAACAGCATGACAAATTATGTTTTGTGGATCCTCCAACCCTGTTTATTGACCCCTACATGAGAGCCATCAGAAGCAGTGATTCTTTTTTTTTTTTTTTTTTTGTCTTTTTGAGACAGGGTCTCGCTATGCAGTTGAGGCTGGTCCTGAGCTCACTTTTGTAGCCCAGGCTGGTCTCGAACTCACACCAATCCTCCTGCCTCAGCCTCCCGAGTGCTGGGATTACAGGCATGAGCCACCACGCCCGGCTGAAGCAGTGATTCTTAACTATTAACTTGCCAACATTTCTTCCTTCAGTGATTGTTTTGTGTTTGTGGAAGAAATATTTGAATATGATGGCATGCATTTCAAAGAGTCATATTAAATGACATCTAATTTACTACAGTTTCAAAGCATGCAGGATTTCATTCTGTACCTTTTAACAATTGAGGTCAAGCACTTTGCTTATAGGCGGTAACCACAGAAACATTGGTAGTTTTGGTTTCTTAATTAAATCTCTCTAGACTGTGGCATGTGAGACAATTTGCTCTGTAGCTTGAGCCATGTTAGCAAGAGAACAAAAGAATAGGAAAAAATGAGAAGCAGGTGATTAAGAGAGGAATGCTGAATGCTGATCCGTTTGCTTATTCTTATCATCAACAGTGACAAGAAAGTCGCCATTTCTTTACTTATTTTTCTTCTGTTAACACCAAGAAACAAACATTCCTTGCAGCTAGAAGTATAGTTTGAAATGCAATTTTAAGGTCAGTGAAAAAAATGTAGAGAAAAAGATAATTATCCTTTAAGTTTTCTTCATATTAATGTATTTGCGTGATAGGAAAGAATTAAAGAGTACTAATGTGAAGTTGATGAAATGAGACATTTTACAGATTTACTGTAATGCCAGAAACAGTGTCTTTGTTCACTTAAACCTGAATATTGGTTGACCTAAGGACTTAGCAGGTGGCTTAGCAGATGGTAGTCAGAATTCCCAGGTTTACCACTAACATTCATTGCTTCATCAAAAACAAGATAAAGTAAAAAAAATATTCAAAAGAGAAATCTAAGCATATATCAACTTGCATTATGGAAACTAGTGAGCTAAATTTTGCATTCAACAGTGATTATCTGGGGGAAATTAATGCATTAACTTGAGACATTGATGAATACTTCTATCAATTTGTTCAAATAAAAATGTTCTTTAAACTACAGGCTATAGCATAATTATTCAAAATAAACAGTAATTAACTGAACTAAATCAAGCAGCACAAAGGTTTGCAAATTTACCCTGTGGTTTACCAGCTGTGCTTTTTACTGTCTGCACTGTGAATTTACACTCATGCTTTGAGTTCTCAAGAGGTGGTAGAAAATTGAAGCATATTTTCTCCAAGCATATTAAGTATGGATAAAATTACTAATTTACTCACTTTATGCCATCGGATAATAAGAGATCTGTTTTTTTTAAAAAAAAATACGATGAAGAATGTTTAATAAGCTTTTAGTGGGCACCTACTGTATGCCAGGACTCTATGAAGTACAGAGATAAGAATTTCAGTAATTATTTACATATGCACAGGAAATTTAAAAAATGATAAATTACTTAAATTCAAGTAGCTATCATATTATACCAGAAAATGATCAAAATTCTTCTATAGAGATACATTAAACATGTTGAGGTAATCAAAAGCTCTCTACACCATTTGCAATTTGGCCAAGGAGTCATAATCCTTCCTTGGTGGTGAGAAATGTGTATTCCAGAAAGCAATGATCCTCTCTGCTTCTGTTTTCCTCTAGAGATATATAGGCCTCACTGAATATGCTGGAAATATCTTCACTTTGTAGCTGGGATTGTAAAAGGAGATTTATTTAGCACATTAGGACCTATGTACTAGGAGGTTGTTGTATCGATAAAGTACTGGAAGGTTGCAGAATAGATACTGGTCACCACAACTCATTTTATACCTCTGATGATTGTGACCCAATAATATCATAATAGAATAAAAATGCCCACCTTGTTTAATAACTTTAAATATTAATTCAGTTATATACACATGCCTAACTATGTTACTCCATATTTTTTATTCCAAAGCATGTTATTTTTTAATTTTTTAAATATAAGGAAAATGATCATCAAGAATGTACTATGTTTAGGGAAAACATATGGCATTAACAAAATAAAGCACCCACTCTCATGTTCTGTCATGCATTATCATCCTTCAAATTTATGTATTGATTCCACAGGTTACACAAAATTGTTTTACATAACCATGCACACAGTCCCACAGTCAACTTTAACTACTCCTTCTACCTAATAACATAACCAGTTGACAAAATATTTAACCAACCTAGAAAAACTTTCAGATGTACAGGAAGCTAAAAGTGCTACAACATGATCATTCATAAGAATGAAAATTCCAGGGCCCAGCAAGATAGCTCAGAGGACTAAAGCACCAGCTTAGGCAAGCTTAGACAACCACAGGGACCATGGTTTGATCCCCAACACCACATGCTGTGCCAGTCCCACCCCTAGGGTGAGCTGAGCTGGCCAGAGTCCAGGTATAGTGGCACACACTTGTAATCTCAGCACTGGGGAGGCTGAAAGCAGGAAATCACTATGGGTCTGAGCTGAATAGTGAGACCCTACAACAACCAAATGCTTAAAAAAGAATGGAAATTCCAGAAACATTGCAAGTTTGCACAGTGATCACTACTTAAATATTTCCATCATTGCATCCACAAAGATGTTTCAAATTTACCAGCCACCACTGTGGTGAAGTGAGAGATACATTTGTTTCAATAAATTCAAGGACTATACATAATGTTAATAAAATTATTCACTTTTTTCCCCATGTGTGTCAAGCCACTGCATATGTAGACACTGAATTATATAAAAACCCATCTAATTGCACATTATTTGAAATGTTGAGTATTGTCATTTGCAATTTGTTGTTAACTGTGAAAGATACATTTCTAAGTGTGCATTTATGCAGTATTGCCTGAGTTAATGTAAAAATATGTTTCAAAGGTAATAGAAATGTTTAAAAATTCTTGTAACAGGTTATTAATGCTCATACAATTGCCCTTTTATATCATATAGATATTGAGTCTAGGGTCTCCTTAGAAGCCAGCTCTATAGATACTCAGGTCTCTTAAAGGAGATGTCAGTATATTTTAATGAAAACTACACACATCTTCCTCTATACTTTGAGTCAATTCTATATTACCTGTAACCCCTAATCAATCATAATTAGGTTTTTTGTTCAAGAAATATGAGAATAATTAAAGACAGCACATATGACACACACATGCCCAAACATATGCATAAATATTTTATACGAAATTGATATACAACATATATTAAATATATGTTACAAAATACAAACTTTATAAAGAAAAGTTAATTGTTTTTCTAAATATTAGCAACTATAGAATTTAAATTTTAAACTATATTATTTTCATTTACAAACAATATTTATTTTTTATGTATTTGGTATAGGATCTCACTGCACAGCACTGATGCATAGTGATCCACCTATAATACCAGCCTCCATGCTGGTATTACAGGAGTGCACCACCATGCCTGGACTTGGTGGATGGCTCAGCACACCTGGGGGCTGGGCCGGCTCACCATGCAGTGCCAGGGATCAAACCCCAGTCTCTGCACTTGCCTAAGCAGGTGTTTAGTCTGTTAAGCTATCACCCTGGCAGGCAAGTTAAATTTACAATTATATTCTAAAATTATCTATAGAGAAAAGAACAATAATATTATGCCAAATATCAAAGTAAGTAATCAATAGAGAAATTCTATTATTAAGAGGAAGCAATATCATCAATAATATGTGAATTTTTCCAGATTTAATCAATATATTAATGTAATATTTATGGAAATTTAAACACAAATATATATGAATTTTATGAAATGATTGTAAGTACAGAATGTAATGACCAAAAAATACAATATAGTATTGAATAAGAAAAATAACCTGAGGAGACTGACTGTACAAATGTTGAGAATTATAAGAGACCCACAATAATCAAGGAATAGAATTGTCAGATACGTGATCAAAGTATGAGAATATGCAATAAACCAAAAATTTTGCTAAATGAAGGGATAATATAGTCAAGCTTCTGATATGATCACTGATTGAAGAGTGGGAGCATTTGACTTGGTGTTGTGAATGGTTTTCCTCCTGTGCTACTCAAGCTCCGCTTTTGATATTCAGCTTTTGTTATGTCCTTTTGTAAAATAATTTTTAACAGTAAAATACTTTAGCAAGAATACATCTCTAGGTGACATCAACTAGTGAAAATATTTTGTGTAAGAATAGCATAATTACATAAATCAAGAAGTTAATGTTAAAATAACATTTTTACTAAATATATAACTATTTTTTTATTTTTATCTAATTCGTATCCTGTTTGTGCTCTAGAATCTAACTCAAGACAATATGTTGGATTTAGCATTCAAATTTTTCATTACCTTACAGTAGGGAATACTTTTCCAGTTTAATACATACAGATCAATAGGATAAAATTGAGAGCTCAGTAGTCAACCCACGCACAACTGATATATATTTTACAGGGTGAGTGTATGTGTGAGAAAGGGAATATAAACAAGCTTTTTTTTTCAGGAATTAACTAAAGTCAATCTAGGACAAATGTACAATGTAAAACTATAATACCTCTGTAAAATAACACAGGATAAAACCAGATGTGGCCACATATTTGACAATTAATTTTTAGTTATGACACCAAAATCCTAATCTGTGAAAATATTGTGAGTTAGACTTCATTAAAATTAAAAACTTCTGCTCTTCCAAACACAGTCTAAAGAAAATTCTCTACGGAGAATTTGAAGACACCCCACAGACTGGGCAAAAGTTTTTTCAAGACATATTTGTACTACAAGAATTTTTAAAAATCTATTTTGTAAAAGTCAACAATAATAATTTAACAAAAGCAGAAAGACAAGTTTCAGTAACCTCACTGAGAATGTTAAAGTAAAACATACAAGAACAGTTACTCAGTATTATGCATTATTAGCAAACTACATATTAATACTACAATGATCCAGATCTACACACTTAATAACATTGCTGAAAAAATATTGATAAACCATGATAAGAAACATTAGAGATCGTCATTGATTTTTGTTGGTAATATAAAGTAGTAAAGTTCTTCAAAAGAGGTTTTTGTAGTATCTTACATCCGAACTCTAATTTTACTATTTGAAATTACAGATGAACTACAAGGTATTGGCCCAAGTGAGTTCAAAATATATGTTCAAACAGAAGACCCAACCAAGAGTTTTGTTGTAGGTATAGTAATAATTTTTCAAACTGAAGCTACAAAAATCTGGCTTCAATAGATGCGTTTGTTGCCGGGCGTGGTGGCTCACGCCTGTAATCCCAGCACTCGGGAGGCTGAGGCGGGAGGATTGGTGCGAGTTCGAGACCAAACTGGGCTACAAAAGTGAGCTCAAGGCTAGCCTCAACTGCATAGCGAGACCCTGTCTCAAAAAGACAAAAAAAAAAAAAAAAAAAAAAAAAAAAAAAAAAAAAAAAAAAAAAAAAAAAAAAGATGCGTTTGTGCAATAAAATATTCAACTAGAGGCAGAAATGAGCTAATGGGTCTCAAAAAGGTATGAAAGAAATATGTGCATAATGCCAACTTAAAGAAAAGGCTGCATGTTGTTTTTACAGTTATTACCTACCTACTGTACTACATTCTGGAAAATTCAAAGCTCTAAAGATTGTCAAAAGTCTCAGTTGTGGAAGGTTTGTCAGGAAGAATAGCTGCATACCTCAGAGATTTTAGGACAGTGAAACTCTTCTGTGTGATATTGAAATAATAAATATATGACATGATACATTTGGCAAAATCCAGAGAATTATGCTATAAAAGTGAACACAAGTGCTATTTATAGACATGTGTTAATAAAAGTGTGCCAGTGTTGGCGCATCAATTATAATAATTCTAACATAACCATGATGTTAATAATAGGGAAAACTGAGGGAAAGTATAATTGAGATAGCTGTACTTCTTGTTTAATTGCTCTGTTAAAAACTGCTATAAAATGCTTACTCATTTGAGACATTGATACTATGCTACAATATTTAGAGACTGTTCATGCAAATGGTTAAAAATAATTTCCATTCAATGAAATAAAAGTCATGTAAAAGCTGTGGAAATATTCTGTGCCCTTTCTGTGATATTTACCTTGTTATGTTTTGTGTTCTTTCATAAGACTTTCTTCTTATTAAGTAAAAGGTCAAGTAGAATCCAATCCATATTTATTAATCTTTTAAAAATCTGTACCAGAAAATATATTAACCTGTTCTCTGCAGGTGCTCCAGTAGGTGGTCATTTCTGTCTTTTGTGACAAAATCTCTACATCTGTTCTGCCTAATCTAAGCAAGGAAATTGAGGATTTAGAGTTGGCTAAGCTCAGCTGCGGTTGTCTGTCTAGTATGCTCTAATGAAGGGCATGTACTCATCTGAGGTAAAGGGTAAAAAGACAAAAAGAAGCTGAAACTCTTACATGCTAGTCAACAATTTTCTTATTAAAATATTCATAGTCATAAAAGTAGATTTAATTTCAAATGTTTATGTTAAAAGACTTGTAAGATTCTATTCTAATTTGCTCTAAAATTATTTGGGATTACCATATTAATTGTATTGGAACATTTATTTAAGTACTCTAATATATTTTAATGATAAATATAATCATAGAAAACTTTCATTGGGACAACTTCAAATTTTCCCTTTAAATATTAATAAGAATGCAATAGCAAAAATGCAATTCCATGTTATTTGAAGGCCACAGAGCTTAGTGAAGGGTATTAACTTGGCAGGCAGACAAACAGTTTTCTAGGATTTGGAAGGCCACTAATGAGATTGGAGGCCTTGTAAAGGTCAATTAACATTTGTGTTTTGGCCTCTTTGCCTTCTCATCTAGGAAATGAGGCTATGGTTCCAACTAATATTGAAGATCATTGCCAGCTCTCCTATGCTATTAATGTCGTCACTCAGCACAGTGGCACCAATGTGTTTTTTAATTATAGAAATAATTCAACCAGATTACCTTACCCAAAAGGAAATACAGGTAGGCACAATAAGTGACTTAATATACTCCCTTAAATATTTTATTAAAAGTTGAGCTGTGAGATTTTTGTTGAAATAATCAATTTAAATAACCATTTTTCTATAATGATATATGTCAAGAAATTCACAGTGTTTTACATTAGCATTAAACTATCTGCTCTTCCATATAATTAGCTGACCAGTTTGATAGCTATTGAAGGGACAGAATAATTTTAAAATGGAAAAGCCAAAGAATTAAATGCAGAAATTTGAGTGTACGTCAGATATGAAAACTGAGCAATCATCAGCACCATCACACTGCCATCAGTATTCTTGGAATTAGCAAAGCACAGTTGTGGATGTGGCTGTGTATAACACTGAGGTATTGCCTTCCTTGGTGTCTCTACCTTGGTGTCTTTTCCTTGCCCCACCCTCTGCCATGCTGCTCGCTTCCTCTGCTTCTCGGGTACCATCTGTACTCTGCCATGCTGTGCCTGAATGAAATCAGCCAGTCATGGACAGAATCCCCTGAAACTGATAATCAAATTCTAACTCTCCTCCTTCAATGTGGGTATTGGATGTTGTGTTCCAACAGCTGCTAAGCTGATTAATACACTTTGACTTGAAGCATACATTGGAGTATTGGAACGTATTCCTCAATAATAAGAAACAATTTGCTGTAATATTTTTAAGACTATTATGGTGGATTGTCAACTGGTGGTCAACTTGTCAAACCCAGCTGAACTGGCTTGGCATGGTGCTGGATATGGGAGGTAGCATAAAAGGTAGAACTAGAGAAGTTGTTGGTTCTCATGAACCAGAGGACCTTGTCATGCAAGCTCTCCTGGAGAATTTGGTTATTCTCATTGGAGGAAAGGCTCTGGACTGTGAGAATGGATATGGTTCACTTTGGGGGAACTCTGATCCTCAGTTTAAACACAGCTTCCTGGCTAGAGGGTAAGACTGCTTAGCTTCCTGGAGAAGTTTGTAAAGTTGACTTCTCTGATAGGAACCCAACTTTCCTCATGGCTAGAAGAGGTTGGGACTTCACTGTTGCTGAGGATGGCTGTCGTACTTTTCAGGGGAGCTCTGGTTCTTTCTTTAAGTATCGCTTCTTGGCTTCAGTTCAAAATTCCAAGCCTGGTAGCACAGATCCTTCATCCTGCTGGGACAGAATTTTTAACTTCTAACACTGATTTTGGGCCTTGCCAGCGCAGAGTTGTGAAACAGCCTGAATAAGCCATTATTGTGAGCTCTAGGCCTCCAGCTGGACTTGTGATAGACGTTACTATGAGCTCTATGTCTTCAGCTGGACTCATACAGGACACTGCAGTTGGGTAAGGGCCTCAGCTAGATTCTTGGGTGTTTGGTGTGTGGACAGATTTGCTGCACTTTTTATATATGATTCTTTGAGTGATTACTATTAAAAAAACTCATAAAATATATGTCCTGTGCTATATTATTTCCTTTGCAAAACCCCAAACTATGACAATTACTGACACACCTTAAGATCATAATATTTTTACTGAAGGGTTAAAAATCAGAATGAACATTTATATAACAATTTTAATATGCTGGATCCCCTTCCAAGTATTTTGAGAATATATATTTTTTAATTTTTATGTCAACACAATGAAATAGTAGAGGTCATTATCCCAATTTTATAAATGAGGAAAAAAGTGTCTCGAAGAAATAAAACAGTTTAATCATAGTTTTACACTTCTTCAAGGTGCTAAAGTTTTGATGTGAACTCAAGGTATAGAAGTCTTGATTCATATGCTGCTTGTTTTAATTTATTCCCTCCATAAAGGATTTCTAATGCTTCCAAAGCATATATCTAATATAGTTTCATGTACACTCACACCAATACATGCTGTATAAATTCATTTTTCTTGATTTAGTCTCTGGCTGTGTAAATAAGAGGGGCATTGTGGGCAGATAGCAACATACGCATTCTTCTGGTAGTTATGGCAACCCATACAGCATAGCCTTTATTAGTCAACATGCAACCTGCTGTAGATCTTGGCCAAGTATGAAAGAATACATGTTTGATGTCGGTGTCTGGCTGCCTTTTTGTGGCTGTTGGCCTGAGCACTATCTGATTGGACCAGGTAATGAGCCTAGGAGTGTGCCAACATAGCTTGGCTCTTATTTAAGACACCTGCCAACACTTGGCAGAGGCTCAGAAAGTGCAGCTATTAAGTTGCCACCAGATCATTTATACTGCCCCAAATTAAGCCATAGATGCAGAAACAGGGCATAATTAGAGAAGAAGCTTTAAATTTCTTTAAAAACATGTAATTTTATTACATCCATTACTATGAATCTACCACAAAATCTAGTGGTTAATATTGCGTCTTATATTGTAATGCCTCCTCTTCTCACATGGTTCCTATTAATCTAATATTGTTTCTGCCATAATAACATATTGTGCAATTAGAGTAATGTTATAGCTTAGCTTCCCAGTGTTTGTCCATTTTCAAAGATCATTGCCCAGTCATAACACTACCCTTAGGAATGTAGTAGTTTTATTATTTTCTTCTATCACTGCATTCAGGGAGTTCTCTCTCAATGATATTGCAAATTACATATAATAAAAAATATCCTTGGTGTAAAAGTGGTAAAATTTTCTTTAGTTATATACACAATATTTGAAATGTATAACAGGTAAATTTAAGATACACAATTGTTATAGTTTTTCACAACATTCTCAGATTTAAAACTAAAAGCTTTACCTACATTTTTAGTTCCAAGTACCTTGGGCAGTTTGTGAATTAAATTCCTAATGAGGGACAAAAAGAAATACTGCAGATGCACAGCTTAAATCTGTACACATATTTCTCATTTACTTGATTTTTAGGTCTGTCATCTGGGCAAGGCTAAGTCTTCTACTAAGGACTTAGAAACTGCAAGCGAGGTGTTTGCTGGGCTGCTCTGTCACCTGGAGGTGCCATTGGATGAGAAGCTGTTTCAACCTTGCTGCTATCAATGGAATATGTAATTTTCTTGTGGCTGTATGATGGAGAGCCTATGTTGTTTCTGCCAGCTGTCAGCCAGAAACTGCTTTCAGTGTTAGAAGCCAGCCACAGACCCATGACATGTGTGTCTCCCCACGAATTCTCTTCTGTTATGACAGCTCACTTCTTATAAGCTAATGACAGAGAGAGTCTCAATGAGACAATTTCCTTCAATAAAGAGCAGGGAGAAGAATAACTGTACCTGGTTAGCTCTTGGGCAGCTGCCTAAGTATGAACTGAACTAGAGAACATAGTTAAGTTGTGTTCAGACTTCTGGCAACCACATGAATTTGAAGTCTGGGCAGGAGTCAAGGAGCTTTAGGGTTTCACAAAAATGCAGCTAACACTTAAGCAACTGAAAATATTTCCCATTTGTTAACCAATCAGATATAATAATTTAGAAAGAGCTGACAGGAAAGATGAAGTCTCAATGAACATTTTTTAGCTTAGTACAATATTATTCAACCAGAAAAACAAAAGCAATATCTAGAATATAAAGTTTTGATGGGGTTTTATCAACAGACTTTAAATAAAAGAAGCCAGGCATGGTGGCGCACGCCTGTAATCCTAGCACTCGGGAGGCTGAGGCAGGAGGATTGGTGCGAGTTCGAGACCAGCCTGGGCTACAAAAGTGAGCTCAGGACCAGCCTCAACTGCATAGTGAGACCCTGTCTCAAAAAGACAAAAAAAAATAAATAAATAAATAAATAAAATAAAATAAAATAAAATAAATAAATAAATAAATAAATAAAAGAATTTCTAAGAAATACATGTCAAAGGAAAAATTATCTCAGACTTAAGGTCTGGTATGAAAGAAGCAACTTCTCACAAATAATATCTATGAGATTAAAACAACTATTAATCTCAGTGAATATTTCCAAATCTTATACACAAGGATTACTAATATAAAATGCATAAAAATGAAATAGAATGAAATAATCAATAATAATATAGTATAGGAAATACTGTAGCAGAGGAAAAGACTGCCAGTTAAATGGGTGTATATTCTTGTATATTTCCAAAATTACATTTATTAATTTTATATTTATATAATTAGATTATTGCTCCATAAATTGACTCTTAAAATTATGAGAACTTCTAAAAGGTCTCAAGCAGTGCATAGAACTTTAAATTTTATAAGTATCTTAAACTTTAATCAGAAAGACAAAAGAATTGGTTAGAGAAGTATAAAAAAGTTGTATAATTATACATTTTTAAAGAGATAAAAAAATTCATGTAGAAATAAATCAATAATCATCGCAAATATATGTGATGACTCACATATATTTTTTTATGTCCGGCTCAGCCTACCCTGGGAGTGGAGCTAGCACAGCATGTGGTGCCAGGGATTGAACTGTGGTCCTTGTGGTTGCCTAAGCTTTCCTAAGCAGGCAGTTTAGACCACTGAATCATCTTGCTGGCCCCTCAAGTATATTTTTATATATCTGTATTATGAATCTTTAGACGCCTCCTTCAAAAGCACTCAAACCACAAAGAAAAAATGTAAGTAGATGAAAGTGATTTGTTTCATCATGAAACTTAATAAAAAAAGTTATGAATTACAATGTTGATATCAAGTAGATTTTTATGCAAAACAATTGAAAATAGTAGTGCTGTACAGTAAATAATTTCAAATGTGATGGTATTTTCCACATAAACTAGCTATAATACATTAATGCATTCCCTGCATATTTAAGTAAAATTAGCTAAACACATAAAATAGTATTCAAAAATCGGTCATAGTTATAGAACATTTCAACTTATCTTTTCCTTTTTTGGGGAGCAGAGGGAAGGGTCTAGAGGGTATTCAGGATCTCAAGGATCTCACTACCAGATCAGACTTGTAGTGATCCACCTATTTACAGCCTCTCAAGAACTGGGATTACAGGTTCATGCCACCATGTCCAATCTCAGTTGCCGTGTCAGTGCGCTCTGGAGGTGTGGCCAACATGGCAGGCCTGGTAATTGAACCTCTGACCCTAGCTCCTGCTTGCAGGCATTTTAATCCACTGACTTATTTGGCTGACCCTCAACTTATCTTTTCTAATAATATATATATATCAACCTTAAAGCCACTAAAACCAATATTAAAAATATATCATTTTAGCAAGCTTAATTAATGTGAAGAGACACATTTTTAAAGTGTACAAAAATACATAAAATTGACAATGTATTAAGACACTCGATGTGCTGGTTGCAATAAAATTAATCTTTGAGAAGTTTGAAAGTATTAAAACTATGTGTTAGAGAGCATATATCAAAGCACACATATATTAAAGCCTGAAGTTTTAAAATTAGTGAAAAAAACCTCCAAATAATAATAAATCTTGAGTGTGTTGGAACTGCTGCCACTGAGTCCAGACCTGAGAAGGGCACAGCCTGACCTCCGCCCCACATACATTCCTTCTGGTTCTAAGTCCAAGATAGCCAGTCTCAATTATGAGAATATTGTGAACCTCCTTAAGGAGGAACAGGTGCCCCAGAATAAGATCACAGTTGTCAGGGTGGGTGCTGTTGGCATGGCCTGGGTCATCGGTATCTTAATGAAGGACATGTCAGATGAACTTGCTCTTGTTGATGTCACAGAAGACAAACCAAAGGGAGAGATGATGGATCTCCAACTGTAATGGGTTACGTAGGTTTCAGACTCACTGAGGTAACTTCTTTGTGCATTAGTAATAGGGCACACAAGACTACTCAGTAGTTTAAAAATTACAACTTTAAGCCCTCATGTCTGAGAAATTCCTCCTAAGACTGATGAGTTTTTTTATAGCTGCCTTTAGCAAATATGGCATTGTACTTGTGTAGATAGAAGGTAAATGACCTTAGAATGTGCCAAATTGTAATAGCCTAAGCTAGAGTGATTCATGGTGATGTATATGTACCTAAGGAAGTCAGCCCTTACAGATGATAATGAAGTTTAGCCCTGACTACCTGTTGAACCATATAGGAATGTAGTTAATGACTTCATTCTGCTAAATATCAGAGGAAGTTCATTTAGACCTTATACTCAATCTATTGTCCAGTTAACATGGAAATTGTGCCTGTGTCCGTTGGTAAGTGACAAATGATTAATTTAAAAAATTTAGTATGTGCTAAGTGGAAAGTAGTTTCTGTATAAAAACCCTGTTCTGTGTCACTCAGTGCGCTTCTCTGTCTTCTCTCCTGCATGAGTTGAAGTCAGGATGATCCCGAGTTTGGTATTAAAAGCTCAAATTTAAATTGTAATTTGCACTCTGGTCTGGCCTCTGTTTGAGAACCTGTAACACAGCATGGCAGCCTGTTCCTTAGGACACCAAAAATTGTCTCTGGAAAAGACTGTAATGTAACTGCAAACTCCAAACTGGTTACTGTCACCGCTGCAGCACCTCAGCAAGAGGTAGAGAACCATCTTAATTTGGTGCAGCATAATGTGAACATCTCCAAGTTCATCATTTCTAATGTTGAAAGGATAGTCCCAACTGCAAGTTGTTTGTTCTCACCCAGTGGCTATCTTGATGTACGTGGCTTGGAATATAAGCAACTTTCCCAAGAACTGTGTTATCAGCAGTGGTTACAACCTGGATGCAGCGCAGTTCTGCTGTCTGATGGGAGAAAGGCTGGGCATGCACTCACTGAGCTGCTATGGCTGGATCCTCAGAGAGAACGGAGATTCCAGCATCCCTGTGTGGAGTGGCATGAATGTTGTCGGTGTCCTGATTTAGGAACTGATGGGCCCAAGGAACATTGGAAAGAGGTCCACAAACAGATGGTTGACAGTGCTTATGAAGTGATCATACTAAAAGGCACAGGCCTGTAGCGGCAGGTGTGGTAGAAAGTATAATGAAGACTCTTAGGAGGGTCCATCCAATTTCTATCATGATTAAGGCCTCTGTGGAATCAAGGATGATGTCTTCCTTAGTGTCCCTTGTGTCCTGAGACAGAATGGGATCTCTGATGTTGTGAAGGTGACTCTAATTCCTGAGGAAGAGGCCCATTTGAGGAAGACTGCAGATACCCTCTGGTTGATACAGAAGGAGCTGTAGTTTTAAAGTCTTCCAGTTTCACCACTTCACT
The DNA here is from genome assembly GCA_004027025.1 of Myocastor coypus. Classification (NCBI taxonomy): domain Eukaryota; kingdom Metazoa; phylum Chordata; class Mammalia; order Rodentia; family Myocastoridae; genus Myocastor; species Myocastor coypus. The sequence continues at coordinate 76,356 of PVJA010001965.1, read as the reverse complement.
GTCTAGGCTATGGGAGGGTTTAGTTGGAGTTGGGTAAGTTATCCCTTTTATCTGATGTATACTGTTAAGATGGCCTGAGGAAAACATCAGTTTCTCAAAGTTAGAAGTAGAAGCAGATCACAAAACCCCATAGCTCTGTCCTGATGCCTGATGGTGCTGTACTTTTAGTCCTGGTTAGCATGAAGTAATCCAGCATCCTTGAGACACCACACTGCATAGGTTCCATTCACTCTTCAAACAAATGTGTGTTACTCTGTTACACAGCTTTGTCTGTCTTACCCACCAAGCCTTGTCTGACATTTCCCCAGTTGGTACAGACTGGGATCCAGTGTACAAATCCAATACTGTATGCCTTGTGCATAACTTTTAAAGGCTTTTATTTTGTGTATTACATAAATATGAGTCATGCACATTGCAATATAATGTAAAAGATCTACCTGTGAATAATGCAATCCAGTGTCACACCAACTGCCATACCAAATAAAAGTTGAACAGTGAAAAAAAATCTTCCCCCCAAAGCTTTACTAATTTAATAGTTCATATATCACTATAAATCCCCATGCTAGAAAAAATTAAAAATATTGAAAATGGAAAGATGAGTAAAACTCAATGGAACATGAGTGTAAAAATAACAAAAGGGATACCCAAATTAATATGAAGATTAACACTGAATTTAAAATATGTCATGCCCAGTTACAAATCTTTATGATGAATGTGATCATTATAAAAATACAACATACTTATACAATGCCATAAGTGTACCAATATACTTAAGTAATAAATAGAGAAATAATGTTTATTTATACTTCATGGAGTGGCTAAAGATAATTCTTATATGGGTTACCTCAAGTTTTTATTTTAGTTAAAGAACTAAAATATTTTACTTGGATAACATCTCCCAGGCATTCCATTTATTATTAACTCTAGAGTTTTAAAAATGAATCAAAAAGAGATTTCATTTCACAGAGGTAATTAAAGTTGAAATGAATAAAAGACATCCAATTCTAATATTAGAAGAAAACTACACAGTGTATTTGTATTTTTTTATAGCTAAGTGGGAACTCGCAAACAGGCACAATAGATTTAGGAATCTGAAAAGACAATGTATACAAAAGTCATCAAACTCTGAAATATATATTTAGTACATAATATACCTAGTGATAGCTCTGTATATGAACCAATTAACATTTATTGGCTCATATTGAATTGGATATGCCTTCAAGTACAAATCAAAATCAAATACATAAAACATTTCATCTCTGTCACTGTCATTCCTTATGATATTTTCTAGTTCAATATTCAAAATACTTCAAAACAAAATTCAAATTCTAAAGGATATAAAACCTCTTTGCTTTTTTAAAATATTTAATGTACTATTTCAAACAGACCAAAACTTCCAATTGATTGTTTTTAAGTAATTTATCTCACATTTTACTTAAAATGTGAGAGCATCTCATCCACTTTAAGGATGAAATTTACCATGTACTTACAACTGTAATATAAAAAATTTTGAATGGATAAATGAAAACACTAAACAAATTCATATATGTCCTTAGAAAGTACACTACCTGTTATGTTTTGTGTATAGGCGTCTGTCTCCCGCCCCCCCCCAAAAGCCTCATGCAGTCATGGGGTGGCTTCTGGAATTTGTAATTGATTATTGTGGGTGTGGGTGCTGCGCCTCCCCTGGGGTAGGTGATTTGCTTTTCAGTGCAAGGAAGGAAGAGAAGTTAGCTGCTTGAGCTGCTGCTACTCCCTCTTACCTGCTTTTGCTCTCTTGTTGTTAGCTGCCGCCATGAAAGATTGCTCTCTGCCATGTGCTGCTCTGCCTTGGAGCCAACTGAATATAGATGGAAACCTCCAGTAACTGTGTGCTAAATAAACCTTTCCTTCCCTAATTTTGAGTGTAGGGTATTTGTCCCAGCAACGAGAGAAGAGTAACTAGACACGACCAATGAATATGGTTTGTAAAATATACAGACAAATTTTATATATATATATATATATATATATATATATATATATATATATAAGAATACATATTACACATTTATTCTAAGGAAAAAAAAGCCAGAAACTCAAAGAAACTGAACACAGAATGAAAAGCATGAAGTAACACTATAGACTGTAAACCTTGAAAAGTTTAAAGTTGAACATCATTATTTTACTGAGTTTTAAAAAGACATTTGATCATTATAGGAGCAGATGAACTTCATGAAGCTCCAGATGGTCTTCAAGACAACTTATTAAAATGTATTTCAGATATTTAATGTACCATACAGAAGAAACATAAGTCAGGGGAAGATGAGTAAAGATTGCTATAGAATAACATGGGACTTTTCTAAATCTTTAATTAAAGTGAGCCTCCTATACTTGAAGTTTTTGCACCTGCCAATTCAGCTAGCTGAATAATTCACAATTATAAAAATATTTTCATCTGTAATGAACAAGTGCAGACTGTTTTTACTTGTCAGTATTCTCTAAGGAATGCATTATGAAAACTCTTCACATAGCATTCACAGTTCATTAGGTAATATGTGTGTCTGCTGATGATTTGCTCTTGAGAGAGCTTGCATAGACTGTGCACAAATACTATGCCTCTTAGTGAGGGATTAGTGTTTCCCCAGCTTTTTATATCCATCAAAGAGGATATCATTTCTGGAACCATTCTCCTAAGGATACCAAGGTAAGGCTATATCTTGCATTTATATTTGCCATTCTTAATATTTAAAAGTCATAAAAATTGTTGATATTTATAAACCATAAATGAAGAAGACAAGCAAATAACTGATCCGTGTGTGTGGTCATAGACTTTTTTGTTTGTTTTTGCTATCTTTTTGAGACAGAATTTCACTATGTAGTTCTGGATGCTTTGGAACTCACTTTGTAACTAAGGCTGACCTCAAACTTGCAGTGATCATCTTGCTTTAGCCTCCTGAGGAGGATTACAGGGTTATTGGAATTAGAGGAATGTTCCACCATGCCCAGCCTATAGTGATATAATTTTAATATTTCAAAGTAAAAATTTGTTTTACTACTATATATATATAAGTATATATATATAACCAGTATGCAGTATATATTATATAGTATATGCTATAGCATATATATATATACACTATATGGTACATATAGAATACACACACACACATATATGTGTATATTCTACAATTAAAATTTGTATGATTAAGTCTACTAATATAAAGTAAGTGTAAGACCTTCCTGTATAATTTTTCTAGGTTTCAATCATAGCTCATAAATACTTTTGTCAACCATTAAGTCAGATGAATAGTATGATGATTATACTGATATTTAAAAAAATCTTTAGTTAGTTTTGCTTTTTAAAACTCATTTTGAAGGTTGGGGAGATAGCGCCATGGCACAAGTGCCTGTCTCGCAAGTACACAAGGTCGTGAGTTCGAACCCTGGCCCTTCCCCCCAAAAAATAATATAAATAAAACTCATTTTGCTTTTATTCTTAACCCTTTACAGTCAAGAATCTAAGTGTTGAGTATGATATAAACATAGGAATATTAGATTACAATAGACTTCAAAGAGTAACACTGTGAAATGGATCATCCTCATTTTCGTGAGTAGTGAGCTAGTATCTAAGAAGGTTAGAATCAGAGAGGAAGGCTAATGCTTAGATACTGTCAGGCAAGAGTATGACCTGGACTGAAGTATTGTCACTGAGTAAGGAAAATATAGAGACCATTATCTGGTCTTGGTTGTTTCTTCATGCTAGAAGAGAGGTCCGGATTTAAGGATGGCACCTACAATCTAATGTGATCAATTTATGGATGTTATGTTACCTATTTAAATTAGGATGATAGGAGAAAGGAGATTTGAGGGAATGGTAACACATGCTTTTATTTTGTTTGTTTGTTTGGGGGACTTTTTTTTCTAACACTTCATGTTTTCAACATCTGCCCCAACTGGCCACATATTGGGAACTGAATACAACATCACTGCGCAGTCTGAAAGATGAATGGATCTTTTAGATCTTTCAGCCATTTATGAGTAGAAAAAGCAATAATGCTGATTATTCATGTTTAAATGATAGGCAGGAATTTCATATGGAGTTACGACAGCTTTCCCTGGGATAGTGTAAACAAATTGGACAATATTTAAAAAGTTTAAGAAATGAAAGGGAAAAAAAGGAAAGAATAAAATTGAAGAGAAAGAAAGAACGAAAGAAAAATGGATATTAGAAAGAACAAAGAAATTAGCTACAGTGAGAACACGTGATCCTACATCCAATATCAGTGTTTTATAGCCTAGAAAAGCAAAGTTCTTTGTTATTAGTTCTTTGTTATTGTTTGAGCTGGAGTCACTGGATTTCAACAAGATGGAAGGAAACAATTGCAGCTCTTGAAAATCACTCATTTTAACAAAGTAGGAAAATAGGTGCTTACTCTCAAGAGATATATATCAGTGAGGTTTGGAAACTCTAGGGTAACACAAGAAACAAGTTAACTTTTATTTATTTCTGAGAATTCACCTTCTGAAAAGAACAATCATATATCAATGCTTCACAAATGTAGCCTGTAAGAAGTCATTTCACTTTGTTGGTTAACAGGCCTTTACGATAGGGATGAGGATAATACTTTCTTCATGGGATAAATGATTATTGGAAATTAAACTCTGAAATTATTTGTACAAATATAAAGACTATTGTATTTTCATTATTATTGTTATAGTACACTATTCTATTAAATTTTTAAATTGCTGTGTTGAAATTATCTTTTCTCATTAGTTATTTTACCTTTGAGCATGTATGAGAATAATTTTTTTCTTCTGTGAAATCTATCAAAGCTATTTCTATTCTTTTTTTCAACATAGAGAAAAAAACCTGGGGCCATAAATCTAGTTGAATCTCAAATTGACTCGTACAGTTAAAATTCTATTTGTTTGTGTATTCGTTATCAATATCATGTGTTAAATCAGAAAACCCACCTAGACAATGATCCTACCTATTTGCTAATCATTGCATAACTAAGGCAGTTCCCTGTAGATACAATCTTGATGTAGGCCACAAGAAATATTCTTGATGAATGTAAGATGTGTGACAACTTGTGGATTCTATTTCCTTGTTTTTCTGAAGCTCAAGGCAGAAATACACATTATTACCTTACATAAGCCTAAACTTTCATGATAACTAGTGAGTTACTATTTCTTTGGAACAAAGTTCTTTATCTTTGCAGACATTTTGTTTAATTACTGTTTTTTTAACTGTGAAATTGTTTTGAAGAATCAGTACTAAAAATTGAAAGATACTTCAGAGAATATGAAGAGTAACAAAGTCTAATACAAGGGATTATTGGCTAACATCTTGGCCATTTTATTCAACTTGACCCTTCAAGACAACTACGATAGTGACCTATCATGGAAGTTTAAATATGTTTGCATTTGGTTGTAAAATGAATTGGGATGCCTAAATAACTTTCTTGTTTCGGGTACTCAGGAACCATTTTATTTATATTTAGGTCTCTCAAAGATAGGATCTAGTTCCAACTCACCAAAAGTCATAAACAAATGAGGTAGAAAAGACATAAAAAAGCAACAGGGAGAGGAAGCCATGCCTAACTAGCAATATGGAGCAGTGAGAGACCCTGAGGTGACCAGAAATAGGTCTGTGAGCACTTGAGAGTAGGGAAGATAACATGCAGAAAATGTAAGAAGCTTCCCTTTTTAGTATTTTTTTAAACATCTTTTTGCAGAGTAGACTTCTGACTTAACTGAACATCCCATCAGATCAACTCATTTGTCTCACGCTTAGCATAACCTTGCTTCAGTGCAGTGTTCTTGTCTTCGTGTTGTTTTTCATGAGTACTGTATTTTATATTGTTTTTGTCCTTTCTTTTATAAACTTTTAAGAACCCTTCTCTCTCTCTTCCCAGAACCTCGGTTTCTGGAGCTTAGAGATAGGGATCAGTATTGAACTCCATCTTAAGCCTTTAACTTTTTAAAAGAAATTCATTTAATTTTTAACTTTGAGACAGGGCCTCAGGAAATCACAGTGCTGTGGGCTCTGCGTGCGCACTTCCTGCCGCGGGCTCCTCTCTGGTTTCTGCAAGGATTTTCTGCCTTGCCCTTTGATCCAAGGACTGTTTCAGTGCTCATAAGACTTTCAGTCCAGGTTCTTTTTTAAAAATTTTCTTTAACCCTCATTGTCCTCATTGTCTAGATTTTTTACCTCATTTATAACGTTTTCAATGTCCTCAGTATCTCTTTGGCTGTTTCTCTTTCTTTCTAAATTGTGATCATTTTTGCGTTTCAGTGTGTAAATAATAAGACTTTTTATCCAAGTTGCATGAATACATTTTAAATTGGCTATATGCTTTTCTAAATAGTGAAATATTTTCAGGCCATTGGTTAAAATTAGAAACAACTGCTTTTATGATAGCATTTAGAAGTTATTCTCTTTGTGAAATGAAAACAAAATAAATGATGATTCTTTTCAATGAATAGTGACTTGTCTAGAATTACCCTTTGTTTAGAAATACCCTGCATAAAGCGATACTAGAATAAGAGAGAAACAGAAGCAAAGAGAAAAAAAAAAACAAAAAACAAAAACAAAACAGAAGGCAGAAGGTAAAGTCAGACAAAGGACATCTGAGAACACAAGTGGAATGGATGCTGTCACGTCTACAGAGATTCATCCATAAGAATTTATAACTCCTTGGCATCCTCTGCTCCTCTTCAGTGTAACTGCTTAGCTTTGAAGTTCTGCGTCAAGTAGATAACCAAAGATTTTTTAGCTTTCTGTAGAAAAGAATAGTAATGGTACATTCTGGATAATTTTTAAATATTATTAAAGAAAAAAGAAGCAGCATTACCCTATCTTTAATTTTTCTATTGATCTCTTGAAATTTTTACTCATTTCGAAAATACATATTCAGAAAATGTTTTGGACAGGAAGTATGTGTATAGTGGGAGTCACACATTCATTTGACCAATTATAATTTATTTTATTTCAAAGGTTAAAAGTATGTGTTTTACATTTACTTTTGACAAAATGTTTTGAGTGTTTCTAATGGCATGTTGAACTTACTGCATTAAATAGAAAACACTGAGTCACAGATATATGAGATACTTTGCAGAAGGAGGAGTGTGCGATGCTAAGTAAATCACCAGAATTATAGTTTATACTGTGAACTGGATTAGATATTTTGTCAAAATCATGTGCATGTAAGTTAATATATTTGAATAAGTAACTAATTCAGAAAAAAATTCTCTTATGATGCCAACTGAGCATAATATTTATACTTGACTGTGGAATTATATATTTTACTAGAACATAGTTAAGGGCTATGTTTAATTTTACCAATTATGTCAGTTAATTTTATTTTCAATTACCAGCAGTTCATTTTAACTGGAGAAAATTGGTGTTTTTAAAGATGATTTTATGTGGGAATGAGCCCCATTAATTTAGGAAATGAGATAGTCACAGAGCATGCTCCGACTTTATTATTTATTATAAAATATAATACAAAGATTTAATTTTAGTGAGAACAGGTTGACTCAATCATTACCGATGGGATCAAATTTAGAAAAAGAGGGCTTCTAGGCAAAGAGTGAAAGGTCTCTCTTTTAAGTCATGTTGATTCATAGAAAATTACCGTTTTTCGAGCCAGTAAGCTGTTAGGTGGACTGTGCTTAGCAGATCTAGAACTGAGGTATGGCATATCACACTGCAGGTTGCAACAAATCTATGGGGAACATAGCTGCCGGACATGTTTTAGCTTATGGAGAGAAAATTACAGAATCACAGTTTCCCAGGGTCTTTGAGCATGGCTTCCGGAGGGAGTGATGCATGCAGGGCCTCCTAGTCATTGCTATCATCCCCCTGCCTTCTCCATTGCAAACATCATTTTGTGTCATTTTTTACTTTTTAAACTGCTTTTCCTTTAATCACTTGCCAGAGTTAACGAGTAATCCCCATTTCTGGCTTGCCTGAAAGCTGAGCTAGTGAAGGGAGTTAATGGTAAGTAAAGTGGGAATGTGGCCAGGTGAACCAATCTCCGTAGCAATAAATGTTATCTACCTAGACTTTGTTCTTACAAGGTATTGTCTTCTCATGTCTGGGTCTGGCCATTTCTCTTCACAGCTATAGTTATATCACCAAAAAAAGTAATTCTGCATCCTCAAATGATTAAAAAGTTTAATTATTACATAAGATACTGAGTTGCTTCAGTCACTGGTCTTCTCAGTGTGATGGATACTGTCAGTTATAGAAGCTAAGTAAAATTTGAAAATATCAGTGGACATTGAGACCCGTTATGATGAAAGTGGTTGGATCATTTTCTGAATAAATTCAGCAGTGATTAGTACAGCTCTGAAGACTTTAACATGCAATATGTAAAACTTGTAGAATGGAAGAGCTTGTTCTGCTAAATATCCTGTCTGTTATCAAGACTTGATATTTTAAAAAATATCTGGGAAGTCTTATTCACCTTTATTAAGAGATTCCTGTGGGAGATCATAGAAGCTTACACCAAATTTGGGACCCATCTTGACCTGGAGCTGTGAGCCTTGCTACATTGCTCACCCAGGAGGCACAGTAAGGAACATGCTGAAATCTAGGGCTTTTATCTTTCATTCGTATTTGTTTATTAGGTACAGGGTCTCACTACGCAGCTTGGATTTGTAGTGAGCCTCCTGCTTCGGCCTCCGCAGCAGTGGGATTACAGGTGTGTGCCACCATGCCCACTTTCAGTGACCAGCTCAGCACGGGAACTGCACAGTATGAGGCCCTGAGGACCAAGCCTGGATTCTTGGTCTTGCCAGGCAGACACTTTGACCTCTGAGCTATCTCCCCATCCCTAGGGCTTTTACTACTTTTGAGGTAACTACCACATTGTAATTTTCAATCTTATTTCCTGCTGGTTATTTTCTCAATTTTCTTTTTATTGCCAGAAGCCATGCCTCTGCTGTATGATTTTGAGTCTGCATAGAGTCAAGATTTAAAAAGCTATTATGTGGTTTAGGGCCACCGTATAAAGGACATTTTCTTTGCAAATTGTGTTAGCAAGATGAAAGGAAAATTGTAATCAGTTGAAGACTTTTAGGAGGAATAGCAGCGTTCTGATCTAGATTCTACAATTCATGGGAGACTTTAGGGTGGTTCATAGCTAGGTTACATTCTTCTCTAATGCCATGCAAAATGAGTTTCTAATTTAATGCCAGTTATGCTATTGGAGAAAAATATTTTCCTATACCTTACAAGTGGAAATACTTGGGACATTCTAAAATCGTACGGCAGAAGCATTGCTTGTGGCAGTAAAAAGAAAATTGAGAAAATAACTAACAGGAACTAAGACTGAAAATTACAATGTGGCAGTTACCTCAAAAGTAGTAAGTGGTCTTGTTCTAATGTTACTCAATTTTTAAAGGAAATACAATATGGCTATCTAGTACCAATCCATTTTGGAAATTTGCACAGAATTCTACTTAATGAGTAAAATCTGTCTAATGTCAAGGTTCTATATAAGATTTGCAATTCAAGAAAAAATTTTAAAACAAAACAATAAAGTAAAACAACTAGAAAAGAAAATCACATGGGATGGCAAGATAGCTCGGCAGTCTAAAGCACCTGCTTAGGCAAGCTTAGTCAAGCTCAGGGGACAGTGGTTCGATCCCTGGCATGACATGTCATGCCAGCTCTGTCCTCAGGTTGGGCTGAGCTTGCAAAAACAAAAACAAAAACAAAAACAAAAACAAAAAAACAGAAAAAGTTATTCATTCTGTGTACTAAATTTTGTCTTTATATGACAGGTGTAATACAGTCTATTTAATATACATCAGGTTTAGGATCTATGCAGAAGCACAGCAAAGAGGAGAATCTATTGCCACTTGACCTAAACTGAATGAGTGCGAAACTGTGAAAACTAATTTACAACATTCAGAAGTATACTACATAAGAATATTCTGCTTGCAATTCCTAGCTTCAGTCAAAAGGATTATTGTAAAAAAAGTTTTGCCAATAATGTTATTGATATTAAAATTCTCAAAAGTTGTGATGACCTAGTGCTGCAAAACAGGACTCAAAATTTTAAGAGAAAAATCAGAAAAGTATGCGTTAGTGCTTGCATTGCTTTTTTTCTTTATTAAAAATTAATGATCAAGAACATTGTCAGGGCATTACTAATACTGGGTGCATATTGCAATGGCACGTGCTTTACTATAAAAACCTATATGAGAACTCTCTGGCCTAGCTAACACCTAATGTGAAAAAGTATTGGACTGCAAGAATTCTCCGTTTAGCTTCTATAATTTCAGCATTAGGGACCAGACCACCAACATTCATAGCTCAGCTGTTATCACACAGTGTCTTAAGGCTTCTAATTGCTTTCTCATACTCTGGAGTGCTCAACAAATATTCCAATGGGTGCATAAAACAGAATAGAAATCTCACATAATTAATCAATAATAAGCTCAGAGAAATTTCAAAATATTGCAAGAGTAACATAAACATTTCCTCATAAATCTTTTGATTGTATAGATTTGTCTTTTTTATTATGCATGTAGAATTTTTAAAGAGAAAATTTTAATTGGAAATATTGCAAAGATCCTCTTACCATCATATTTTTACATCATATTAGTGTATAACATTCAGTTACAAGGTACTGTTTTTCATATTTTTATTAGTTTCTTTTTTATTGGTCTGTTTGTTGTATATAATGTTTACATTTATTGTGAGGAGTTGGAAAATTTACAAGACATTTGAAAATCATATCTATATCTATCTATCTATCTATCTATCTATTTATCCATCTATCTATCTAATGTTTCGAGGATATAATGATCACATCCCTGATAGGAATATGATACATAACGAAGTCCTGTACCAAATATATTAATAAAATAATATAACACAGTATAATATATATGTTTAAATTGTATATAATATATATTTGCAGTACATAATGATCATATTCCACCTAGGGACATGGCACATGACATAGTCCTTTCCAATTCTTCTTTTCTTATATCTCAATTCTATGACCTTTTCTCTAAGTTCTCTTACTATACTTTAGGGCAGATACTCTTAACACTTTCTCAAATTTTCCTAAGTCTTCGGTAAATTTTTGCATCTCAGAAATTCAGGATTAAAGATTTCTTTTAATTTGAATCCCACCAGTTCCATCTGCAGTGTGATGTTTCAGTTAGTTATCAACACAACACATTCAATTTTAAAGTGCAGTGTCTACAAAATTCTATTTAATATTGAAATCATTTTTAAAAGAGTAAATTTTTGATATTCTATATAAAATGTAATATTATTTTTAATATTAAGTATAAAATTGAACATAAAATTATAAATATATATTTCATAGGTGGAATACTTTTTGTGTAGTGAAGTTTATTATTCTTATTTATCTAATACTTTTTGTTATAGTTTTAACTAATCACCTTTTCTTTTTCCAAGGGAGTAAGTACCTGCAGCCTTACCACTAGGTGGCAACACTACTATGTCTGGAAAGTAGATTGATCTTGAGTACTCATTGATTGTAAAATCATGTAATGAATTAAAAAATATGACTTTTTTCGGGGCCCGGCGGGATGGCTCAGTGGTCTAAAGTCCCTGCTTGGGAAAGCTTGGGTGGCTTCAGGGACCGCGGTTCGAACCCCCACCACATGCTGCGCCAGCCCTGCCCTCGGGGCCGGCTGAGCTGGACATAAAAATGAGTGAATAAACAAACAAAGGTTCTGAAACAAGAAAAAAATAAATATTTAAAAAAAATAAATAAAAAATAAAAATATGACTTTTTTATAATTAGAAATACAGTAGCAAAACTTCCAATGTAACATATAAAGAAAAAAATAGCCTTCTGGTAAAAATGTCATTTTATTCACAATATTATCCCATAGATTTTAGTTTTGTTTTACAAGTACAAACATTTTTAATTTTTACAATAACACAATCAAACCACATCACTTTTCAGTTGCTTTATTAATTGATCACTGCTGCTTTTGACACTTCCTGTTAGATTCTACTCCTGAGAAGCAATGGGCCTCCCCTTGTTTCTAGCACTTTCCTGTTCTCAGTAGGATGAAGTCTCAAAATTTGTATTCCAGAATCAAAATGTTCTTGATAGTTTTTAACACAGATATTGACTGATTTTTTTTCTCAGAAAATTACAGTAATTTTCATTTCTAATAACAATGGAATGTTCCGGGTTTTCTCTAGCTTGCAATGTCACAAGTATAAATTTAAGCTATTTACTGTGAGTATAAAACCATAATATTTGGTTTAGAAATACTACTTGTTTGACCGAGGCAAACATTTTTCATTATAAATCTAGTGAATATGTATTTGAAAGCTTTCATTCATGTCTTTAAAAATATTTTATATTGCACATTTTTACATGTTCAAATCTGTCAATTTTAAAGTCCATATTTTTGTTTAGTACTAGGCAAAAATATTCTGATTATTTAAAGTAACATATTGTAAGTGAAACTTCAGTTTTCTTTCAAATCAAAGCCTGCCATATCATTCCCAATTATTAAATAAAGTACACATTACATTAAGCACAAAAGCTATTCTTTATCATACACTATTACTGCTGTATGCACATTTTATCTGTTTCTGGTTTCTAGTTACATTATCTAATGATACAATAATTACCTTTATGATGTCATGTTATTATATTAATTTTGTTGAAATTTATGGGATCTAATAGGTGAAATTGTTCATTTTTAAAAATATTTTCAGAAATCTGTTTTATCGAGCTGGGTGTGGTGGCTCACGCCTGTAATCCCAGCACTCGGGAGGCTGAGGCAGAAGGATTGGTGTGAGTTCGAGACCAGCCTGGGCTACAAAAGTGAGCTCAAGGCCAGCTTCAACTGCTAATATACTTCTAATATACTACCACATGATACCTAGTTTTACTAGATTTTTATAAATCTATATAAATTTGTCCAGTGTAAATTTTTATAATGGAATTTGCCAACCAAAAATAAGTTAGAAAATTTTTCAATTCTCTAACTTATTTTTCAAAATAAGGTTTTTTTTAAACTTTTTTTCTTGTTTCAGAACTTTTGTTTGTTTATTTATTTATTTTTATGGCCGGCTCAGCCTGCCCTGAGGGCAAGGCTGGCGTATCATGTGGTGCCGGGGATAGAACCGTGGTGGTCCCTGCAGCCACCTAAGCTTTCCTAAGCAGACGCTTTAGACCACTGAGTCATCCTGCCAAGCCCCTCAAAATAAGTTTTGAAAACTTTATTATTCAAAAACTTTATTATTCAAAAATAAGTTAGAGAATTCAAAATAATTTAAATTAATTTTATATTCCTTAAAAGTTAATAAAGTGCACCATAAAACTACCTGGGCCATGTGTAACATATGTATATATAAACATATGACACATATTAATATCCATCTATCCACTACAGTTTTATCATTTACTCTTCATTCAAATGGCAGCATACAATTACTTTATTAGAAACATATTTATGAAAATTGCTGGTATTTGTGTATAATATTTTCTATTGGAAATTTTTATCTGTGGATAGATAGATTTTACATTATCTTCATCATTTAGTTCTGCCAGAGATTTAAAAATCTAATAATTTAAATGATCAAATTATTAGACACAAAATTTCTCAGTTATTATTCTTTTTTGATATTTTCTTTTAATATTTTTGTTTGTAAGCATCAGTCATTTTTAAAATTTTTCATGTTTATGTTTATATGCTTTGCACATTTTCTACTGAAAATTAATTCTTTTTTCTGAATAATGTAACATTACAGTGCACATTTTGTTATTTGTTTGAACAAAAATATTATATATTTATTATGAACTTTTTTGATATATTCATACATTTATAATAGTTAATAAAACTATTTAATATATCCATATGTGGTGGGGCTACTAAATTTATTTTTTAGCAATTTCAATTATACTGCAATTTTTAAAATTAGCCATCATGGTGTACCTCTTTCACTTATTTCTTCTGGTCCAATTCTTCCACCTGTTAACCAACACTTTACATCTCCTATATATATCTCACCTCATTCTATCGTACCTTTTGAGTATTATTTACTATTAAGTTTCTTATATTAAGGAGACAATAAGATCTTTAAACTTATGAGTCAGATTTATTTTACTTATGAGTATAGTCTCTAGTAACATACATTTACCTATAAGGCCTCAAATTTATTTTCCTTAATAGCTGAGTAATACTCCACTTTATGAAAACATTGTATCACTTTTATCCATTTCTCAGTTGATGGGCATTTATATTGTTTCCTAGATTTAGCTGTGACAACTTATTCTGCTATAAACATAGATGCACATAGATTGCTATAATATGATGTTATCAACTTCGTAGAAAAATATCCCAGAGGGAGCTGTCTACATTGAATTGAACCTCTAATCCTAGTTTTCTGATCAATGTCCACACTGATTTTCACAGTGATTTGACCAGTGTACAATGCCATAAGCAGTAGACAAGTGTTCTTTTATCCCTCCAGCCCCACAGGCATAGAGATAGGCAGAGAGTTCATAAACAAAAAGCAATCTGCATGACAAATATTTCAAAAATCAATAAGAAGGATCTCACCCTACTGAAAAGATTTTGCACATCAAAATAAAATCACCAGCAGTATGAAGAAAACCCATGCTTGAGAAATAGGTTTAGCATACTGTCCATGAGACAAAGGACTTCTATGTAGAGCATATGAAGAATGAAAAACAATCAATCAGGTTCAGTAAATTGAAAGACCCAATCCAAAAATGGGCATCTGGGATAAAAACATTTCAGAGTAAGAATGGAAGGATAAATAAATATGTGACAAATATGTAACATCATTGGTCATTCAAGAAATGCAAATTAAAACAACACAGATTCCATCTCCAGAAAGAATGGCTAGCATCAAGAAATCAGCCAATAATTTGAACTTTTCGTAGAAACTTCACACTTCTTTTCTTTTCTTTTTATTCTTTTTCTTTTTAAAAATGTACTTGGTACAGGGTCTCACTTGCTGTTTTCAGCCTCTCCAGTGCAAGCGTGCACTACAACACCTAGTCTCAGTGTCTGGCTCAGCCACACCTTGGAGCAGAGTCTGTGTGGTATGTGGTGTTGGGGAGCAAACCCTGGTCCCTGAGCTTACCTAAGGATGTGCTTAGTCCACTGAGCTATCTTGCCAGCCTAAAACTTCACACCGTCACAATGACTACTAACATGCATTTTCACTCTCAGCAGCACAAGATAACTTCGGACTTCTTCATAGCATGCTTGTAGGTATGCAGTATTATCTCCTGATAGCATCCTAATTATATTTCACTGCAGTCATAACTTTTCCTGTAATATTAGAATATAAACCATTCTGTTTAAGTCTTATAATTTATGTTTCAATGTGGTACTTATATGATAAAATGTTTATTGTTAGAGATACTTAATTTTTGAAATCTGTAAATTGTTTTAGTCTAGCTTTTATTAGGTCGGGAACATAAAATGTCATTAATTAAACCTGTCATACTTTTTAATATAAATATTTTTTGGCCTAGTGTATAACATATTCTTTATATTTTCATATAGTGAGTACATTTCTGAACATCCTTTTGAATTTGAAATCTATATATAATTCCACAAAATCCTTTGTAGTCTAAAATTCTGGAGTCTTTTTCAAGATTTTCCAAGATATGATTTCATCATATTATTCTCACCTCGTTAAATGTTTTATCTTAAAACTTCACTTATTATTGAGTATTCCATTGTTAAAATATCATATCTTTAATTTACACAGCCAGTTTTTTCAGTATCAAAGGACCACTATTCGTTTATGTTTTTCTTCTACATAAAACAGGCTTTGGTTAAATTTGCTTCAGATAACTGATCATTTCTTTGTATCATATGTCTTTTTCCTTGGTTCAGAATATTTGGTTGTGAAGTACATACTAAAGCAAAATAGAGCAGATGTTATGAAATCTTGGAATGAAATATTAAGGTTATAGTATTTTCAACTGAGCAAAAACGGTTTCCTCATACAACAGATTACATTGTGTCCTATAGTTTCCAGTGCATTGTACTAGCATTGTAGTTAGATTCTAGAAATTAATCTCTTCAGGGACACAGTGGTATGTCATATGTTTTTGAATTTCGAGGTTTTTAAATTTTCTGCAACTTATTTTGTGATTGATTTCTAGTTTCAATATCCTATGATCTGATAGCATATAAGGGGTGAATTTGATTCTTTTTTTTTTTTTTTTTAGAATTTTATTTTATTTTTCTTGTTTCAGAACTTTTGTTTGTTTGTTTGTTTGTTTTTATGGCTGGCTCAGCCTGCCCTGAGGGCAGGGCTGGCACAGCATGTGGTGCTAGGGATTGAACCGCAGTCCCTGCAGCCGTCTAAGGTTTCCTAAGCAGGCACTTTAGACCACTGAGCCATCCTGCAGGGCCCCAAGGTTGTGTACACTGTTACCTTGTTTGTTTTTGGCCTTTTTTCATTTTATTGATTTTTTTGGTGGAACTGTTTTTTCTTTTTTTCTTTTGGTATTTTTGAGACAGGGTCTCAATTTGTAGTTCAGGCTGGCATTGAGCTCACTTTGGTAGCCTAGGCTGGTCTCAAACTCACATTGATCCTCCTGTCTCAGCCTCCCAAGTGGAACTGTTTTTTACAGGAGGTTTTATTCTTTTTTTTGGTGCCGAGGACTGAACCCAGGGCTTCCAGCTCGCTAGGCAAGCATTCTACCGCTGAGCCAAATCCGCTGCCCCTGATTCTTTTATACTCATTTAAATAGCCCCTGTGTACTTGTATGTGGTTTACTTTGGGAACAGTTCAGTGTCCTAAGAAGAATGTGTATTCTGTTATAAGTAAGGTAGAACATTCTGATAAAGTGTATTCATCCAAGGTGTAGTTCAGGTCTGATATTTGTTTATTAACTTTTCTGTTTAGTTTGTCTTTTTGTGAAAGCAAGCTATTTAGGTTACCACCTGTGAATGTGTTGCCCATTTGATCTTTATGTAAGCAGCACAATTTCACAAAATTAGATGCTTCAGTTTTCACATATAAACATTATTGCCCCATCCTGCTGGATAGTTCTCTTTACTAATATTCATTGACTTTCTTTGTCTCTTCTGATCAGTTTAGCTTTGAAATTTACTTTAAGAATAAGATTGTTATCCTTGCTTGCTTCTAGGGTCCTGCTAGATGAATACTAGATGAAATACTTTCATTCTTCCTTTGATTTTTTTCCTTTGATTTTTATTCTATGAATTTTCTTTTTAAATTAGGTAAGTTTATTAACTGAAACAGACTATTCAGTTTTGTTTTCTGATGCAGTCTGCAATGTATGTCTTTTGGAGAGTTGAGGCCATCAACACTGAGAGTTATTGTACAAAGATGTCTATATATTCCTAACATTGTGTTATTTTTCCGTTGACTTCCTCATTTTCTTATTTATCTATTTGTCTTCATTTATTTATTGAATCTGAATTTTTGGCTAACTGGATTTGCTGTCTCTAGGACATACTCAAATATTTACTGACATGCTGATTTAGTGTTCACTGGTCTCTTAAATTGTTCTTTAATGTCCTTATTTCTCCATCAGTTTTTGAAAGAAAGTTTAAACAGATATGCTGACCTTAGTTAAAGTTTGTTTCCTTTAATTGGTTCAAATATTTCACTCCAAGCACTTTAGTCTTTCAAGTTTGCACTGAAAAGTTGGATGTCACTTTTTGCTTTATTTCTGATAGATTAGGATTCTAGCTTTTGTTGTTTTTATGGTATATATGAGATTTTGACTAATATATCTCGCTATAGTTTTTAAGTGCTAAAAGCCTAAAAGTCTCATTTACCTATGTGTTGAGATCCTGCCATAAGTTCATGAAAAAATTTCCAAATTCAGTGGCAAATTTTTTTCTGTACTTTCCCATAAAGAATGCCAGTGATCAAAAATAAGACTATGGGGCTATGCAGATAGCTCAGTAGAATAACTGCTTCCCTGGTAAATGCAAGGACCTGAGTTCAATCCCCAGTTCTGAAAGAAAATATAAGACTAAATCCTCATGAGGCTGTAGTGAAAAAGAATCTTTGTACATTGCGAATCCCATTATTAGGAAGTTAAGATAGATAGCCTTCAAGATACTAACAGTAGAAATTCCCTTTCACCCAACTATTATCCTAGACATCTCTCAAAAAATAAGTTATTGTCATATTACAGTTGATACATG
The DNA here is from genome assembly GCA_004027025.1 of Myocastor coypus. Classification (NCBI taxonomy): domain Eukaryota; kingdom Metazoa; phylum Chordata; class Mammalia; order Rodentia; family Myocastoridae; genus Myocastor; species Myocastor coypus. The sequence goes on along the minus strand of PVJA010001965.1, from coordinate 58,176 downwards.
CATACCAACATTAATAACAGCATAATTCAGAATAGCTAAATCTTAGAATCATTCTATAATATTCAAACATAAAATGGATAAAGAAAATTTGGTCTCAATATATAATAGAGTATTTGTCAAGTATAACGAAAAATATATTTGAGTCATTTTTAGGAAATTGATGTAAATTGAACGCATAACGTGAAATGAAATAAATGAGACACAAAAATTTAAATGTTATATGGTTTCTGTTATATGAAAAATACACAAGATAGAAGGTAAGCACTGAGAAAACTGAAGGTCAGATGGGGAAATCAAACTACAGATCATTTGTAAAGGGAAAGAGGTGCACAGGATAGAGGTGGGAAGAAGGATATGGAAATAATTGAGAAGCATCTTTGTATATACTATTATGACTCGTGTCTAGATGTCCTCAGCAAGCCTCATCCAGCTGTAGGTGGCGCTGTTTCAGAGGTAGACAGGTCTAGGCTATGAGGTGCTACAGGAACAGAAAGAGTTGCTGCTGTCCTGCCCTTGTTTTGCTACTTTCTGCTCACAAGGTATTGTTCCTCCTCCACAGTGTTTGTCTGCCAAATCACTGTCTTAGAGCTAGTGGATTACACTGAGAGCTCTACAGACTGACCTAAATAAACCTTCCTTCCTTTAATATCAGGTAGTGGGAGATTCTGGTGAGGTTTCAGAAAATCAGAAGGCTGATAGAAAATGTACAGTGCTGCCCCCGTTCATGAACTTAATTCTTTCCACAGTTCCGTTTTTTTTTTTTTTTTTTAATTCTGTAATTTTCCATGTTGAATTTCATCATAAATGAAAATGACTCCTGTTTATACCCCTTTTGGGGAAAATGAAACACTTGTGTACTTTTATGTTTCATAATGCTTTATTCCATTACTCACAAATTTAGAGACTGTATCTTTTTAGGAGTGAGGAAAGAGGTGAGCTGACACAGTGTTAACCAACTATTCTCCCAGATTCCACTTGAATATTTTTCACCAAGGAATCATACAGATGTATATCCATTCAGGAATTATTTTTGCTTATGATGCAATTCAAATAGAAAATTACAAAACTACTTGTGAATATTAGAGAAATTTCTTTAGGACTGAGAACACACATTTGCACTATTGGTGAATTCCCAGAGGCCTAAGCTTTGCTATGCTCCTTTTAGTTTTCAATGTCGCTTCATGAGCTGTGTAATTATAGATGGCCATTTAAATTTTTCATTTACTAAAATTCATTAAAGATATAGACATTCTCCTTGGAAATTCTTTTCTATTTCTTAGCCCTCTGAAATCCATTCAACTCCTAATTTTGTGTAAAAGATATGTACCCAATTTTTGTTTCAGCCTATTATTATTTAGTTACACTTCTGTTCAATGGCAGCTATACAACATGAGCATGCATCATCATTAGAGGACAAATGATTAGAATGGCCTCACACAGGGCTGGTGAGATAGCACAGCAGACCAAGTGCCTGCTTAGCAAGCATAAGGTCAGGAGTTCAATCTCTAGCACCATGCTTCTCACCAGCCCCACCCGCAGCTGTGCTGAACCAGCAACCAAGTCCAGGTCCAGGCATGGGTGGTGGCATAAACCTATAATCCCAGCGCTGAGAAGGCTGAAAACAGGGAGGCTCACTACAAGTTCATGCTGTGTATTGAGACCCTGTACACACACACACACACACACACACACACACACACACATAAAAGAAACCCTCAAAGAATGGCCTCACATTTAGTCTTACACTCTGCTGTCTACTTGTACCCTATTTCTAAAATAAGCAAAATAAATCATATATATGTATATATGTGCATGTATATATAATGCTTTAACATTATTTTAGTGTTCATTTTACCTATGACTTCACTGATGATAAATAATAAGCCAATTCAATATAACAGTACTCATTTTCACTCTCACATATGTGAAAGGATCTCTCTTCACTGCTTGATGTGGTGTGACCACTCTAAGATCCTTTAAATAACAATCGATTTATCTCTGACAATTTTCACCAGTGACTCACATGAAACTTCATCTCAGTACCCTTGCCTATACTTCTAAGCTTTCCCAACTTTGACCATCACACAAAATGTAAGCCTTGTTGCTTACTATATGATTGTATAACCTCATTTACAAAGCCATGCATAGCTTATCTTTTTTTTTTCTCAAAATTTTCTTTTGAAACTTGCATTATGCCTTGCCCAAGTGTTTTATACATAAGCCACCCACATAGTAATTTCTCATAGCCAGGGCAGCCCTATTTCCCTCATTGATGACAAGTAGAATAATATGTGAAACTAGCACTGTATTTCACAACTCAGCTATGATCCTCTCACTAACAGGGAAAAGCATTGTGAAGGTTCTGGTGACTCATTTACATTGATATAGCTCACATTACTAGTACTATGTTCCCTAATTATGAAAGCCATTGAGAATCCCTCAAATCTAATTCTAAGCCTGGTATTATTCAAACTAACTCAAATGATTCAAAAGCACTCTCTTCTCTTAGTTTCTCATGTTTGCATATTTCTGGTCATTCAGAGTTGGTGGATCAAACACATGGTCTCCATTTTTATTAGTCCAGAGCTCTACAACTGGGCTCATGAAAATATATTGTATTTTGTAACTGTCTAGGTCTGTTTTTTCTTGGGAAATATTAAATCTCAACTCATTCCCTCACTAACTTGATAATTTTTTGTTTTTGCTATAACTGTGTCCTATTACAACTAATATGCTAGAAATAAAAATCATTAAATATATATGTCAGAGACTTACTGGACTCAATGTAGATAAAACAAGCCTTTTCTTAGCTAGGATCCCTGCAGTGTTCACTTAATGACAGTAAATCAGAATTGTCTGTTCAAAATTGTAGGGTGTCTCGTGTTATTTCCACCCGAAAGAAAGAAAGAAAGAGGAAGGAAAGAAAAGAAAAAAAATACACTTTTTACCTTTCTGCTAGTTGGCAATTGTACTTTTACTTAGCAATAACTCTTCATTAGGACTTCTGTCTTTCTATACCCTTCTCAGTTTTTATTGTTTTCAGGTTTTAGCCTTCTTTTTGTGTTCACTTTCACTGTGCTTTGCTTTCTTTCATCTCCACTATAATAGAACAGTTCTTCAAAATTTGATGCTCATCAGTAGAATCATAACTTTATAGTCATCACGGATAACTTTTAAAGTCCTTAATGTGACTTAGCATTTTCTTGTCTCTCTCTTTTTTTTCTTTTTTTTTTTTTTGTTCTAGCCAACACATGATGTCTAACTCAGGCATGTTCATGCCAACTTTCTTCGGAGATGTTCATCATTTTAGGAACCGTACAGTTTGAGATTTATTGAATATTTAAAAACCTTTTTGAGAACTTCCTCTTCTGAATATTTATGAATTCCTTTTAATATACAGTTTTAGTGTAGCAGAGATTCAGATTCTGTAATCATTTATCTATTCATTTTTGTTATGAATCTTGTTGCTCTGTTTTCTATATTTCTTTGTATCTAAGTAGGTTAGCACAATGTCTGGAGAAGAATGTTTCAAAATATTGGAACGCTAAATGAAGATATATTTCCCTTTGCTTTTTCATAGGTGTATTTGTTCCGCAATATAATTTCGGTGTTAAGAATAGTGTTTAGAAAAACTTGAAATAGTCAAGTGGAGTTCAACAGATGCTGCTATGCAAAATATCAAGCAGATCTAATGGTAAGTAAACATCCACTCTTACTGAAGGTGTCAACCCTCTTAAAATACTATAAACAATGCATTTTGTGTTCTTTTCTGCCATGTTACAGTAAGAAAACTGAGACAAAAAGTAGTTTAAACACGCTAAAGGTTTCATTTGCTTATATAATCATACTTAATCCTAGAATTTAAATAGTCAAATGACTGGTGTGACCTGCCACTCTGGAGAATAGTATATACATGAAATCATTTTTATAAAAATTATTGAATCTGTCGGGGCCCGGCGGGATGGCTCAGTGGTCTAAAGCGCCTGCTTTGGAAAGCTCGGGTGGCCTCAGGGACCTCGGTTCGATTCCCAGCACCACATGCTGTGCCAGCCCTGCCTTTGGGGTGGGCTGAGCCGGCCATAAAAATGAGTGAATAAACAAACAAACAAAGGTTCTGAAACAAGAAAAAAATAAAATAAAAAATTATAAAAAAATAATAAAAATTATTGAATCTGATACAACATAGACATGTTCAATTTGTAGCTTTATAAAAACCAAAGGAGTTTCTGTAGCTCCTTGATGAATGTAAACTAAAGTACTTATTACACTTAGAAGAAAAATTTTGTATGAGACTTATAATAATATAATGTGAGTTAATATCGGCACAAGAGTAGATGGAGCTGAGGTTTTTTACTTTAGTTAAAGTTTCTAAGAACGGAAACAGCTGCTGGTGGCCTCTAGTGGGTGGTAGTTCCAGACTTTGTGGGACTACAGCTCAGCAGTATCAGCAGAACATGAGGTGGGCAGCTGGGTAGTCAAGCAAGCATGGTGCTTCCCCAGAGAATCCTTCTTTCAGTTAATGGGGTTCAGAAATTGTTCTGTGGCTCAGCCAGGTGTCTGGAGGGCATGGGTCAGGTGTAGTCCTCTTCATGCCAAAACACCATTGCCCACCTTGTGGCTCATGCAGGGCAACTGAGAACACCTATAGTATAGACCTTATTGGGCTGAAGGGCAAACATAAATTGGACTTTTTCTTTATCCTGCCACCACCTAAGCTTTCCTAAGCAGGCGCTTTAAACCAATGAGCCATCCCTCTGGCCTCATCCGTTTGGAATTCTATTGCTGGTGATTCTCAATCCCAGCTGCTCCCTCACATTGAAGACTGCTAGGGAGACCTGAAAAGTCTATCTCCAGGTCTTCTTACCATCTCTCAGAAGAAGTCCTGGCTTTCCATTCTCACCTGGAAGACTACCAGGGGGTCCTAGGTGAGCTCTACCAGACCATTTTCCACCTTTGTTGGAGTTCAGTTGAGTGCTAACTGCCTGCACTAGTCTGGAAAATTGCCAAACCATGGCTGAGACCTGGCCTCCCATCTCTTCCCAGATGGACTGCCATAGGGACATGAAACCAAGTGCCACAAGACTGCCACATAGGCCTGCAGAAGCCTTGGTGAGCCCTACCAAGCACCAACCCACCAGAGAAAGAATCTTACAGAACGTTGGCCTGCACTCATCACAACTAAATCCTTCTTGAGTTACAGCTTGCTTCTTTCTGGAGATGGAAGCTACATTGAACTTCACAGAGTGGGAGGTTGGGTGAACCTACCCTGATCTCCTACTCTCCTGAGAGTCTTGATAACAGAATTCCATCCACCTACGATGACTAGGGAGTCAGAAAAAACATTGGGAGATTCAGAAATGACATAAAGAAGGAAGAAAAAAAAAATCAGACCTCTAGCCTACTCAAAAGAAGTCCAAAAGACAAGGTAGGAGAAGTACTTAAAAGTCACCCACCTGAAATTTCAGAGATGATAACACTTGAAGTAAAGAAACACTCCATCAGGCTATGGAGGATTTCAGATTAGAAATAATCTCTAGATAAAAAAGAAAGTGACAATAATCATGAGAGAATTAATCAATACATTTAAGGAAGGCATGGATTAAAAAACTAGAAGGGAATAAGAAAATTATAGAAACATTGAAAGAACAACCAAGGAAAGAACTAGAATGCATGAAATAGATTCAAACAGATATCCAGGAAATTAAGAATTCCATTGAATGCTTGCAAACCTGCTTGAATGAAACAGAAGACTAAATGGAAGACATTGAAGATAGCATGGCAGTTAGTTAACACAAAAGGAAACATCTGTTAAAAATAACAGAGAACAAGGAAATAATACAACAGCTGCAGGATGATGCAAAGAAACATAATACAAGACCTATAAGTATCAAGGAAATAGCTGCAGTTAACGCAAACATCACAAAGAGGCTACATGAGTACTAGCAGAAAATTTCCCAGGTATGGGAAAAGAATCTGACATACCAATAAGTGAGGTATACAGAACTCCAGCAAGCCATAATCAAAATAAATATGCACCCGTATACATAATAATTTAGATCTTAGAAATTGAGCAAAATATTAAATCGAATGGAATATTAAAAGTTATTAGAAGAAACAGATCATCAATAATGGAAAGCCCATCAGGTTCATAGTAGATTTTTCAACACAGACCATCAAATCAAGAAGAGCTTGGAACGAGATATTTCAGGTCCCAAAAGAAAATTACTTACAATCCAGATCGATATACGTTTGAAAATTATCTGTCAAATCTAAAGGAGAGATAAGATACCTCCATGGCAACTGAAGAAATTCATGACAGCCAAATGAAAGCTAAAAAGGGTACTGACAATTATTTTAGAAAGAAACAAGGATGACCACAACTTCAAGAGCAACAACAGAAGACAACTACCAAGAAGAGGAAGCAATTAATCAAAGGGGAAAGTAGGAATCGCATGGTAGGAAAACAAAATGACAAAGATAAACTAATAGGTATCTGTTACAACCATCAATGTAGATGTTCTCAATTCACCAATCAAAAGAAGCAGAGTGGCAGAATGGATCAAGAAACAAAATCCAACAATAATGCTGCATAGAAGAAACACAATTGACTCAAAAAGAAATTAGTAGCCTAAACATCAAAGGATGGTGACAATATTCCATGTGGAACTCAGAAAAAAAGCATGGGTAGTTATTCTTGTTGCAGACAATGCCAACTTCAAACCAAGTGTTACTAAAAGAGAAAAAAAGAAGGTCCCTACATACTTCTTAGGGGAAAACTGTAGAGGAAGAGATAATGATTTGAAATATAGATGAACTCAATGTACGAGCACCCAATTACAATTGTCTGTCTGTCTGTCTGTCTGTCTGTCTGTCTGTCTATCTATCTTTCTGTCTCTCTCTCCTAGGACTTAGTAGAGCTCTACAGAGTGTTCCACCCAACAGGGTCAGAATACATAGTTTTCTCAGCTACACATGAGATGTTCTCCAAAAGAGATCATGTGTTCTCCACATAGAACATGCTTAAGTAAATGTAAAGAAATCAAAATTATCTCATACATATTATCTGACCATAGTTCAATGAAACTGGAAATTACTGATAAAAGAAACAGGAAAAACTCTGCAAACACATGAACAATAAATAACACCCTCCTGAACGATTAATGGATCACAAATGAAATTAAAGGAGAAATTAAACAACATTTGCAATCAAATGAAGATGAGGATAAAACTTCCTGGAACCTGTGGAATGCAATGAAAGCTGTCGTAAGAGAGAAATTTATAGTCATAAATTTGCACAGCAGGAAAACAGAATAAACCCAAATAAACAATTTTATGGAATACCTCAAGCTCTTAGAAAACAACAACAAAAAAAGCCAAACCCAAAGCTCGATGGAGTTACAAAATAATAAAGATCAGAGCAAAAAA
>PVJA010001965.1:0-50651 GCA_004027025.1 Myocastor coypus | reverse complement strand
AAGGGTTCAATCTCTATAGACACTTGTAACACTGAATAAACACGTGCCTGGGTAGTGCAGGGTCCTGAGTTCAATCCCTAATACCGCAAAAAAAAAAAAAAAAAAAAAAAAAAAAAAAAAAAAAAAAAAAAAAAAAAAAAAAAAAAAAAAAAAAAAAAAAAAAAAAAAAAAAAAAAAAAAAAAGGAAAGAAAGAAAGAAAAAAGAAAAGAAACGCAGATCACGAGATTTCTCACATTTTTACTCACACAGGATAGAAAAAACGAAAGAAATTGATAGATTCCCAGATATATATGAACTACTAAAGTTCAATCAAGAAGACAGAAATATTTTGCATAACCTAATATCAGTCAATGAAATTGAAAATGTAATAACCACCAACAAAGAAAAGTCCAGATCCTGATGAATTTACAACTTCATTCTACAAAAAATGTAGGTAAGATTTAATGCCAACTTTACTCAAACTCTTCATTGAAATTAAAAAGAAAGCAATTCTCTCAAACTCATTCCTGGAAGCAAGTATTACTCTGATACCAAAACCAGGGAAATATCCAACCAAAAAAATAAAACAAAAACAAAAACAAAACTACAGTCTAAACTTCCTAATGAGCATAGGTGCAAAAATCCTCATTAACATACTAGAAAACAGAATGCAGCAAATCATCAAAAAGATGCATCATAACCAAGTGAGATTTATCCCAGGAATGCAGAGATGACTTAATGTATGCAAACCTGTCAATGCAATACACCACATCATAGAGACAAAGACAAAACCCACATAATCATCTCAATAGATGCAGAAAAATCTTGTGACAAAGTTCAACACTCATTCATAAAACCCTACAGAAAATTTGGAACAGATGGTCTTTACCTCAACCTGATAAAAAAGCCATCTATGGCAAACCAATTGCCAACAAACAAAATTCAGAATTAAATGGACAAAAATTGAAAGCCTTAATTTTAAAATTGAGTATAATAATACAAGGATATTCACTGGTTTCATTCATGTTCAGTGTAGTTCTGGAAACATTAACCAGAACAAGAAAAGAGAAAGAAATAAAAATGAATAATGATTGGAACAAAAGAAGTGCAGTTATTATTTCCAAGTGACATGACACTAAGCATAGAAGATCGCAAAAACTCCACTAAGAGAGTTGTAAATTTAATAACCACATTCTGTATTATAGCAGGATAAAAACTAACATTCACAACTCAGTTGCAAATGTTGGAGAGGCTGTGGGGAAAGAGGAACCCGTCTCCACTACTGGTGGGAATGCAGACTGATGCAACCATTATGGAAAACAGTGTGGAAGATCCTTACAAAACTAGAACTGGAAGTCCTGTTCAATCCCCCTATCCCCCTATTGGGAATTTTTCCAGAAGAACTGAAAACATATCATAGCGATATCTGTGCACCTATGTTTATAGCAGCCCAATTTGTAATAGACAAATCTTGGAAACAACCAAAATGCCCATCATTTGAAGAATGGTTGAAAAAAATGTGGTATTTTTATACAATGGAATATTACTAAGCTATAAGGAATGATAAGTTTGAAGACTTCATGTATAAATGGATATATATTGAACATATACTCATTAGTGAAATAAACCAGACTTATATGTGTAAATATCATATAGTTTCCCTAATATAAGAACTTTAAAGAAGAAAATAAAAACTTAAGGGCATAACATAGCTGAATGTGTTATGGATTAAACAACGAAGTGACTGGAAGCACATAAAAGAGGAAACATATCAGGAGCAAAACCATGCACTTACGCACACAGGATGAATAAGATATTGGTCCTAAGAACCTTCAAAAGATTCATCACACTGATCATAGCACCATGTAACACTAAAACTGTGCTTGGAATGCATGTCACTCCTCTTTTTGATGTGTACTGCTCCCAATGTAAACTCAGTTGCTGTTATACTCTCTCTCAAGAGTATTAGTTGAAAGTAAGAGACTGGGCCAAGTATCATAGGCTTGACGGGATACAATTTTGTACTTCCTTGAATTTCCAAATATCTGTGTAAAAATTGTGTAACTGCTTATATCATAATGTATGGAACGTTATTAGAATATCAATGATTGTCAGAAGATACCAATTCCAAGCTGAGTTAAAGATGTCTGATATTCAGAAAGCCAGTGATGATAAGCTCAAATACCTATGCCATAGAATAATAGTATTACGAAGCTTTTCTGCTGGAGGGTTGAGAATGTAAGTTAACAGACCAAAAATTGGAGAAAAAGAAGGGCTATGAGGATAGCCAATATTTTGGCCGTAGCCCTTCAAGGTCAGTAAGAACTCAGGACATAAGAGAACCTGTGCTGTAATATCCTATAGCTCAGAAGTGTCCCAAATTTTCTGGTCAAGGAGATTATGGGACCTCAGAGCAAAGAGATAAATGAACGATAGTGTGTCTAAGGAGAGTCACCCAGAGAAAAACATTCTCTCAGGCTTTCACAGAAAGCAAACTGGCCAAGCAATGGCCATGACTTGTCCCGAGGGCTGATACTGACAACACCTCTACAAAGCATTGTATATATTTCCAAAGTTAATCCTGAGGGGATCTGACCTTGGAAGATATAAAAGATGAATGTTTTATTATACAGGTCTTGCTTTGGCTTGCCCTTGATCACCCAGCAAAAAAGCTTGATACGCAAAAAAGACATGAAACGCAGAGCTAGATTGGTGAAATGAGCTGTGGGAGGCTTGGATCAATAGCCTCCAACGTTGCAAGTTTCACTGGTGGCCCACTACAATTGTAGAACATTGGACTGTGTATGCATCTGCTTCCTTTTAATTCAAAGAGAAGAATTCTTTTTCTTTCATTAGGAACATCAATAAGAAAGGGGATCATGCCCACACACTGTGCTCTGTATAACTATTGTGAGGACAATGTGCAGTGTGTCAACTGTTAAAAGGGAGAAAAAAGGAAAAAAAAATTAATGTTTATTGAAAGTGTTAATGTTTAATTTTTTGATCAATCTTATACACTGACATCTATTAATCTAACCTGATCTGATGATGAAAATATGTAATATAACCATTGTTAAATCTTTCAGGTTTTGAAATTCTGTACTATATTTAAAAAATAAATAAATAAACAAAAAATTCAGTTGCATTTCTATATACAATAAACTCACTGTGAGTGAAATTGTGGAAACCACACCTTTTATGATAACTTCTCAAAAAATGAAATACTTAGGAATCAATATCATAAAGGAAGTGAAAGATTTATATAATGAAAACTATTGTACGATGAAAAAAGAGGATCAAGAGGATGTCAGAATATGGTATGATATTCCTTGTTCCTCATTAGATAGAACCAACTTTGTGAGCATGCCCGCACTACAAAAATTGTTATACAGATTCAATGCAATCCCAATTAAAATTCTATTAGTATGCTTCACAGATCTAGAAAAAAAATCCTAAAATTCATCTAGACCAAGAAGAGACCTAGAATAGTGAAAGCAATCTGAACAACAAAAGAAAGGCAGGAGGCACCCCAATCCCTGACTTCAAAGTATACTATTGTGAGAAATTCAGCATGGTACTGCCAAAAAAAAAAACCAAACAAACAAAACAAAACAAAAACAGATCCAAGCATCAATGGGTTTGTAAAATGCAGATGCAAACAGAAACATATTCAGCTACCTTATCTTTAACAAGGGACCCAAATATGTTCACTGGAAGAAAGATAGCATCTTTAATAAATGGTGCTCATAAAGCTTGCTTTCCACATGCTAAAAGGCTTAAACTAGATCCATGTCTATCGTGATGCACAAAACTACAGTGAAAATTGATGAAAGATTTAAATATTAAAACTGAAACACTACATCCTCTGGAGGAGGAAATAGGCAGAGATTTAAAGGACTTATGGGTGGGCAGAGAGTTCATAAACAAAAATGAAACTGCACTGGAAATACTACAAAGATTCAACAATTGGGATCTCCTGTTTGAAAAAGTTTTTGCACATCAAAAGAAACATCACCAACAGTGTGAAAAGGAAACCTATGAATTGGGCAATAATTATAGTAGACTGACCTTTAGACAAAGAACTCCTACATAGAACATATAAACTGTTTTTAAAATTCATGACCCCAAAATTCAAAGACCCAATCTGAAAAATGAGCACGTGGGATGATTATAGAGAGACACGAATGGCTAATAAATAAATGAAATAATGTTCAATAGCAATTAATTGTGATTCAAAAGGTGCAAATTGAAAGTAAAGAAACATTGGCATACCATCTTATGCTAGAAAGAATGACTATCATCAAGACGTCAACCTGTAGCAAATGCTGGAGCGATTTTGGGGGAAAGGCACACTTATACATGCCCAGGTAATACGTGGGTGTGCAGGTATTACCATTATTCATATAATGGTAATAATTAGTACAGAGCTTTCTAATAAGGTGAGGAATAGAGGTCCCATTCAAGGCAGCTATTCCCCTCCTAGATATTTTTTCCAAAAGAACTGAAATCATTATACTACAGCATTATATGGTTATTTATATTTGTAGCAGCACCATTTGCAAAGGCTAGATCTTGGAAACAACCCAAATGCGCATCAACTAAGGAATGAATAGAAAAGATATGGTATTTTTACACGATGGAGTACTACACCACTATACAAAAACATAAATTTGAGTCTTTTGTAGATAAATGGCTACAAGTAGAGATTGTATTGTTAAATGGAATAAATCAGGCCTATATCTGCAAACACTGTATTATCTCACTAGTGTGAGAACCTGAAAGAGTGAAGGGTACAATTGATACTGTGAAAAGAAAATTTTTTCTATGGGAAGGAAAAATTAGGATGACACAATGTACAAAAAAGGAAAAATATTGTATTTATGAATATATGCTGAATAATTTGGATAAATATATTTTCAATTTCTGCTGGTCTTTGGGAAGCAGCAGTTAATGCCCAAAAGTTTTTATCTTTTTAAATTTCTTTTAACTTTTGTTGTTTCTGATGTTTTAAAACCAAGTTTGTATGTTTATATTTGATAACCTAACAACTAATTTTAGGAAAATATCGTGTAATATAGCATCCATTGTTCAATTCCTGTTACTTAGTTTAGTGAAATTTTGTACTGTTTCTATTGCTGTTTCTTTATTACTATCTTCTGTTCTTTAAAAATGAAAATTGAAAAAAATTTCAAAGAATATATTTATTTTGGGGAAAATTTATTCTCAGGAAAGATTTTGCATTATGTTTTTTAGAAGCTCTTTTGTAACAAATTTAATTTTGCATTGTAAAAAGTATTATTTTAATAAAATGTGAGTTTAAAAACCATAGCTTGTTCAAAAATACAGTGTGAGAGTTTTTTAGAAAACTCAAACTAAGAATCCCATTTTTCTCCCTCTGTTCTCCTTCCAGATTTACTTTCCAAAGTGGTAAATATATCATAGTAGAGTGAATATCCATGTTTATAGCAGCATAGTTCATAGGAGCTAAATCTTCAAAGACAACTGTCTGTTGGTCATTGAATTGATAAAGAAAATCTAGTCTTTACTAGCAATGGAAAGCTACTCTACCTTTTGAAGTATAAAATGGAATGTTTTGTAGGACAATGACTACAGCTTGAGACTACAATGTTTCATTAAATAACCAAGGAGTGCAAGCATAAAGATCACGTGGCATCTCTTAAATGAGAAGTGCCAAATTTAAAGAACCAAATAAAAGATTAATATTTATTGTTTGTGACTGTTATTTTTAGTCAAGGAGTTTTGCATCTGTTTTGTCATTTTTAGTTCTAAGTGTTTATTACTTATATTATTATACATTATTTTGAGATTTTATATTCTAAAAATTCATTAATTTGCCGGGTGTGGTGGCACACGCCTGTAATCCCAGCACTTGGGAGGCTGAGGCAGGAGGATTGGTGTGAGTTTGAGACCAGCCTGGGCTACAAAAGAGAGCTCAAAGCCAGTCTGAACTGCATAATGAGACCCTGTCTCAAAAAGGTAAAAAAAAAAAAATTAATTTTAGCAGGCTGAGCCGGCCATAAAAATAAATAAATAAACAAAAGTTCTGAAACAAGAAAAAAATAAATTAATTAAAAAATAATGTTAATTTATACAATTATAACAGTATTAATTTTATATGATTTTGTCCTTTCACTTTGCAACATTATCTTGTGTTATATTTCATCAAGTCATTATGTAGACCATTATTTCTCAACAGTTTTATTTATTCAAATTATCAAATATAAGCATGTAAATTTGGTAAGATATAAGTTATAAGGGGCTGGTGAGATTGCTCAGAGGTCTCAAGCACCTGCATAGTGTAACTTAGGCAAGCACTGGACTGCCATTTGATCTACAGCACCACATGCTGCACCAGCCCCACCATGGACGTGGACTGAGCCAGCCACACGCGCACACACACACACGCACACACACACACACACAAAAGAAAAGAGATGTTATAAAAATTAAAAAGGAGAGAAAAAATTAAACATTAAATACTCTTTTCAGTAGACCAGCAGAAATCAGCTGTACAGTTATCCAAGCTATCCTGCATATATATATATATATATATATATATATATATATATATATATATACTATATCGCTCTCCTTTGCTTCTTTCTTTGTGTTGTCCTTTTCTTCATCCTATTTGCTCCATCCCTTTAAACAGTTTCTTTCCCTTTCATAGGATCCATTGGACATTTCGTATTTTATTTACTCTTTCAGGTTCTGATGCTAGTGAGACAGTATGATACTGTACACATGTTGTACTGACGTTTCTCTTACCTATAAAATTTTCAAGTATATCATATATGTGCCTGAGTAATATCCCATTACTTAACAATACCAAGTTTTTATCCATTACTCAGTTCATGAGCATTTGTTATTTGCTAAGACTTAGTTGTGACAATGTACAAGAAATACTTCAAAGAATCAACATTTGGAATAATATCTTTATGAAAAAATTTTGCAAATCAAATGAGATCAACAATAGAGTAAAAACAAAACCCCAAATTTGAAAAAATGTAGCCAAACTGTTACTCAGACAAAGGATTTCTATTGAACACAAAGAATTAAAAAAAAAAAAAAAAAGATCAAGGCCCCTCAAATTAAAATATCCAGTTCTGAAATGGGCATCTGAGATGGATATGCACTTCTCAGAGGAAGAAATACAAATGACAAATAAATATCTGAAAATATGTTCAACATCATTGGTCCTCAAACAAATGCAAATTTAAACAACCCTTAAATTCTATCTTGCACAGAAAAAGTGGCTATAATAAATCCACTAATGTCAAATGCTGGAGGTGAAAAAGAAATTCTTCCCCACTGTTGATAGGATTGTAGACTGGTGCAACCACTATGGAAATCAGTGTGGGAATTATTTAAAAAGCTAGGTGTGGAGATCCCACTAAACCTAGCTATTCCTCTCTTAGGTATTTTCCTAGAAGAAGTGAAAACATCATACCACAGTGATGTATGTGCACCCATGTTTGCAGCATCAGCCCCTTTGACTTTTTATTCCTTTGAGAACTATAATTTAGTTTTGTTTGTTGGTTAGACTTTTTGGTGGTACCAGGGATCAAACTCAGGATATTGCACTTGCCAGGCAAGCACTTATTCCATTAAGCTATTTCCTTGGCCCTGATAAATATAATTTACACCTATGAATTATCATATAATACTATAATGTTTTCATTTTCTAAAAATCCTTTTCATTTGTTTTGGATATGAACAGTTTTGAAACTGCAAGATCACAGCTATTTTTGTGATTTTGGTTCCCTCATGAAATTCATTTCATAGATTTTGGTCTTAGACATTGTATATTAAAGTTTCATTTTGATGTGTAAGTTTGACTTTTATTATGTTCATATCTACACTTAGTTAATTTATTAAATGTATACACCATGGTTTTTAAAGCTTACCTTATTGACATTTTATGTTATAATCTTGAGTCAGTTTTTATGGACTGATTTTGCTCTCCTTTGTGCATCAAAATTTTAGTTTCCTAGATTACTCTTTATATTTGATTGTCTTCAGACTGAAAATTTTACCTTTTCTATGATTGTTTTGAATATGCAACTTCTTTTAAAACTTTGCTCCAGACCTGGTACCTATATAATTTAAGAATGGCTTGGTCCTGTTAGTTGATGCTCTCAAGGTTTGTTAGATAAGTCCAGTTTTTGTTCTAATGAAAATTAATTTTCGTTACTTCAATGAAACACTTTTAGGAACTTTGAATAATTCCATGAATAATGAGATTTTCTATTGTTCTTTTTATATTTTTCATTGTCATTTGTAAGACAAGGCACTGTTCTTTCTAATCAAATGAAATGATTCTTTCCAAAGTCCCATACAGTTATAAAAGCATTAGCAAAGGAACACCCCTGTGCTCTGTGTCGCCATATTCTTCGTACTCCAGGGAGCTCTGCAGATTGCTAGCTCTTCCTATAAACACTGCTCTCTTCAGTCAGGTTGGATCACCACTTGCCTACTGGGCTTCCCTCTTCAGGCAATTCTTGGAATTTCTCTCAAGACTGAGCTGTGACAATTCATTTTTCCCTTCCCACATCTGAGGAATTACAGATTCTTATGCTTGTGATGTAGGATCTTAAAAAACAACAAAACAAACAAAAAGTTATTTTTCTTATTATCCCTTTATCTACCTCTTTTCTCTCATTTCCCCAATTTTTGCTCCCTATCTCTTTTTTCCTTCTTCCATTCATTCTTGTTTTTATTTATTTATTTATTTATTTAAATTTTTTTTTTTTTCAGTTAAAATCAGATCCATTTCCTGTTAACCAGTTTCAGGTCTCCTTTTCTCCGAAACTTAACAAACAATGAAATGCTATTTGTCCAGGAGGTTTAAAATTTAATTAATTTTTGAAAGGCTACAATTTCTAAGCAAATATAATATATATATTCACCTCGCAAAAAATGATTTATTATAATTAAAACTACTAAACATCAGAATATTTATGATATAAAATAATGATACTCTTGAGTAAAAAAATCTGTGGAAGTAAGCATTTATAATCAACTAGAGGACCAGGAAGAGTCAACATCTAGGTATAACAGTGTATCCAGAGCAAGATAGCAAAAAAGTAGGAATTTTAGTTAAAGTTTGTTGCGACACATTAACATTTACTCCAAAATTTTTTCACCCTGTATGTCTTATAATTGTATCTATTGAATCTGATAGTTGTAAACTGAATCTCAGAATTGAATTTTAGAGTTATAAGCTCTGGATATATCAATAAATTTTAAAATATAACTTCTGGTACTAGATTTACCTCAATATACTGTGTCTCAGTTTTCCGTGTATCACTGGCATATGTAAATAGTAGGTTGAAAAGATCTCTTTAATATTTGAATACTGCTAGACTTCACTAAAGTTGAAAATAAAGCAACAAAAAATTTTCCCTTTTGTAACAAATATTAATGTGTACCTCCAAAAGTTATAAAAGAAGCAGAATTCTTAGGTTCCATTTTATCATAAAGTTTTCCAATTTTTCAGGCACAAATTGAAAGGTTTCTGGTAATCAGCAGTTACTATTATTATTATTATTATTATTTAAAAATTGCATAATAAATGCATAAAAGTTAAAATGCAAAACCTGAATTTACAATTAAAAAATGGTTCCATCAAGAAATCAACCAACAATAAGTGCTGGTGGGGCTGAGGGGAGAGAAAAGCCCTTCTTCATTACTGATAGGAGTATACTTTGAAATTTATATTTAGCAAAATCCTTTATCATTTCTAAGGGTTTTTTTTATTATTTTTATTCTTTAAAAACAAAAAAATACATAGAAATCAATATAGATTTACTCAAAAAACTAAAAATGGAACTTGTATTTGGCCCAGATATTATCCTTTTGAGTCTTTTCCCCAGAAATATACCGCTGAAAGGTATGTGTGTCTTTTTGCATGGCAACATAATGCATAATTGGTGAAGCTTAGAATTGGCCCATATATTCACCCAAATGAGTGGGCAAAGAAAGCATGATATGCTTCTCTGTCTCTAAGAAGGTTCTATTTGAGGATTTGTAGGAAAACAGAGACTAGCACAGCTATTACCTAGGTTAGGGGATAGGAACTGGGAGATGACAACCAGCAGGTAAATTGTGTTCCCTTGGGATTACGAAAATGACCTAAGTTGGACTGTGGTTGTGGTTGTACAACTCTGTCGATGTGCTGTGGTCTGTTCAGTCACATACTTTACGTTTTTAAAATTTTATAGTGTGCAGATTTTGGTTGAATAAAGTTGTTTTTAACATAAAAAAGTAACATTTAAAAATGCAGCTGTCTAATGCTTTTGAAGATGTCAAATCATTTTTAAAATGGATGGGATGTTCATCACTTGTGATTGGATCCTATCTGTGGCATTCTATGATGAGGGTTACACTTGAAATTATATGCTGAACTGTATTTAACTCACAATTTTTTATTGAGTCAAAAAGATTTGCATTTCATTCTTTCGTTCCAAACCACCTTATAATTCTTTCGTTAACATATATATGAATGTGTTCCTGTGCTATGTATGTATAATGGAGTACTATTTTGCCATAAAAAAGTAGAATTTGAGTCATCTAAAGAAAAATCGTTGCATCTTGAAAATGCAATGTTAATTAAAGTATTCTAGACACACAAAGTTAAACATTGCATGGTTTTTCTCCTATGAAAAATTCAAATTACTGCCTATTTAACCAATGTAACTAGATATGGGTAGAGAGAGATTACACCAAATAATTTATATGTATATCAGAAAAGAAAAGTACTATATAGTAACCTCCTCTGGGTAACATAGAGGGTGTTATGTATCATCAAAATCCAATCATATTACTGGCCTTTTGAGAAGAAATTACACATGTGTGTGCAGCAGTCTCAATAACCAAGGCTACCCAAGCAGGATTTTATTATAATAGAAAATGTCTACTATTCAGTTGCCATAACTCTGAACACATCTTATGATTGGAGAGTTCCAAGTTAATTTTCTTAATCTCATGATGTTTTAGTACATTAAAATATTTTCAGTATTTTTCTTTTGCTAAAGTGCATGTATACTTTTGGGTGGTAAAATGATGAGCAATAGGAAAAAAAAAAAAGAGAAAGAGTTGTTCTAATCCACTACAAACAATATATCTAAGTGTGTTCCTTGATCCAGAAAAATTGTCTTGTATGTTTTATATGTTCTTTAACCTATTGGATTGGTTTTCAGTTTGTATATAAGAAAATTATCTTTATAAGATAAACAGGCGAATCTA
This sequence comes from Myocastor coypus, assembly GCA_004027025.1. NCBI lineage: Eukaryota > Metazoa > Chordata > Mammalia > Rodentia > Myocastoridae > Myocastor > Myocastor coypus. The sequence goes on along the minus strand of PVJA010001965.1, from coordinate 39,403 downwards.
ATGTTAGAAAAAGGAAAGGGCTAGAGCAAGGATTAAAAGAAGGAAACAGAAGTGTGTTATGTGCATGTACCAAACCGCCACAGTGAATATCATAACTATGTGTGGCAAAGTGTACTAATAGGAAAGAAAAATATTTTGATTAGAAAAGATAAGTTCTCTATTTTTCTAAATCATTGAAGATAGGACCTTAGAAAGGATTTGTAAATATGATGTGATTCTTTGACTAGAACTTTAGTTATAAGTTCATGTTGTATTTCGCTTTTCATGGTTTTATCTTATACTCAGATAGATATGTGGTTTGGGCATGTTAACGAACTATTCAGGGCTTTTATTTCTTTTTAGTTTGTGATCTAAGTTTGTCTGAAGCAAACTTGTTGAGCAGGAATCATTCCCAAACACTGTGAACTTCTGGGTAGAGCATCATGGAATATTGATAAACTCACCCTAAAATAAGTAAAGCACGACTTGCCAAAATAGTGTCACTTTGGGGCCCGGCGGGATGGCTCAGTGGTCTAAAGCGCCTGTTTGGGAAGGCTTGGGCGGCTTCAGGGACCGCGGTTCGATCCCCGGCACCACATGCTGCGCCAGCCCTGCCATCAGGGTGGTCTGAGCCGGCCATAAAAATGAGTGAATAAACAAATAAAGGTTCTGAAACAAGAAAAAAAAAATAGTGTCACTTTTAGTGGTTCTGGTTTAGATGACAGCAGGCTACAAAATATCAAAATGTAGGGTAAACAATCACAGAAACGGTACATTAAAATTACTCCAAATTATTATTTCTGTTCTGTTGTTGTTATTTAAGGTAAGAAAAATAAATAAATATTATTTTCCTTTAGTGTTCCATAATTGCACGACTAAACTACCATTTTCCTGAAAAGAGTTACTTGTTCTCCAAGTGTTCTTAGTTTTGTCTTTCCTTGCATGACTGTTATTCTTTCTAAAGTGTCTTGTTTAGGTCTCACTAATCTCTGCAATTCAGCGGTACAAAGCATGGCTCTTCTCAATGATGTCTCTCTGTCTGCAGTTCTGACATTCAGAAACAGATTCCCTATTATAAATATCTGTTTCACCATCTAAAATTTAAAATATTTCAATTTCTATGTATGCTGCACAACATTGATTGACTTTATGATCCTCTGTACTAAATAAACCATATGTCACATAACTGTTTTCTATCTTGAATTTAAGTTCCCCTTTGACTAAGCCTGATCAAGTATTCTGCATCACTGTCAATTTAAGAAGTCCATTTAAACACTCAACCAGACATTTATATTCTATGAAGAGAATAAACTGTATCCCCACTTAACTTTAAATAGAGCTTATCTTTTGTTATGTATTTGTGTTTAGGTGGGAAATAAAGATTAGTAAAAGAATAAAGATAGAAATAAGGACAAAATTACAAGAAATATGGTATATAGAATCAGGCATCAAGTGCTAAATGTCTGACTCTACTTTCAGATTTCTTATTATATACAAATTAGCTACTCTAGATGCTAATTACACCTCACTCTTCTTTTCTGAGTAGCTAGCTTTCCCCAAAATACATAAATTTTGGGAGTTTTAGCTTGTTAATCATTTTAATTTGTACATGCTAAATGTTCAATAATCTATCTGGTAGAATGTGAATTCCTAATCAATGATACTCAGTATATTATAATAAGTCTTCATTGATCTGATAGTATGCATCGAGAAATGACATTCTCTATAATAGGAACAAATTCTGAGCAGAACAGACTCACTATTCTATACTTCGAACGTTCAGTTACAGAGAGAAAACTCAAGCAGATATTCAAATATAGTTGCAAGCTTCAGTACAAATTGAAAAAAATAGTCATTCTAACATAAAATAGGAGGAACAAATCTGTCAGGTAAATCACAGAAAAGATCTTCAAGAAAAGAACTTAAGAAAATTCTGTTTGTGATATGTCAGTGATGAACAGAAATGAACCCAGAAAAGGGTTGGCCGGGAGAAATAGAACCACTATTGAGGAAGAGGAAAGAAAGGTTTTAGAGGACAGGAGCAGGGAAAAATCATACAGAAGGACAACATTCCTAAAAGGCATGGCTTGGTGAGGGAAAGTTCACAGGAGAAGGGACAAGTCAGGAAGTCTTTAGGGTATATTGTGCATAAAGAGTGCTTCATGAAATAGTAATCAGAGAATTATAGAAACTACTTTTTGAAATAAAAGGGCAGCCCGTACAAGGACAAATGGCTTAACTTCTTATTTTAACATTTCCACCAATTTTAGAGAATTAACTACACAAGACAAAGATATGGGGATCAGTGATACAGGTGAAATAGAATTGAAAAAGAATAGGACTTAGACTGAGTGTGATACATAAAGATGGAGCTATGAGACCAACTGAAGTGTGGTTTCCTACATAAAATCTCCAAGCCTTTTTTATGATATTTAAAACCATGCTGTAGAAGACATTGAAAAATATTATCCTACAAGCATAAAGAGTTATTCTGCGAGGGGGAAAGAATGCTAACTGAGTGAGACAGAGGGTGCTAAAGCTCTCCATATTTCTGTGTTGTACTTAAGTAGTCCTTGAAAGCCACCAGAGAAGTTAGATAGAAAGGTTTCTGTATGAGATCAGAAGTTATAGAGAGAATTTGATTTAGAGCCAAAAGTTTGGAAATAGAGTCTCTGGAAGGAAATTAAAACCTGGCATTAGATGGATGCACTCTAGGAATTTAATTTCCAAAAAGAACAATCAGGTAAAGCACGATATCACTTCTATATTAAAGACTATAAGAATACAAATATTATTCTAATTGTTTACCTTGATATATAGGAAATTTTGGATAAAAGTATCAATAACACAAATACATGGTTATCTCAGTAGGAAATTGTCTACTTCTTAAGCTAAGTTTGGTCAGGAAAGTAAAGAAACTAATGACTAATAGATAAATAATTTCCCATTAACAGTAAGGCCGTGAGATTTGTTTAGGATAATGCACGTAGTAGCTATTTAGTGTAACAAGGTATGATAAGATGTATAAGGTATTTTGACAATCAATTACCTGATCTATACATGCCCATTACATTTTGGTTCAGTCTGTGAAACTGACTTTTCTAAGATTCTGAGATTATGGTCAACATTCCTTTAAGTTTTCTCCATCTGACAACAAGTTGTTCCAATGAAACTACTATATATATCTAAAATAATTTTTCTAATTTGTGAAAGACCAAATGAATAAAGCAAAAATAAATAAATGAGCACAGAGAACATGAGAAGGGCCAAACCTTGTTCTAAACATGAGGGTCAATTTATCATAGAAGTCATCATTAGAGAACCGAAGTGCTAGGTATTAAAATTGATAGCATACTTGCATGCATAACAATAGTTTAAGCTGTAACTGTTGACATGCATAGTTCATATCATTTGAATCTTCGTCATTGTAAACATTGTTGAGCTGTCTTAGAAGTAGAATCACAGAAAATCTGGACCTATATTACTCATCAATTTGAACAAAGCCCTGAAGTACAATAAAATTTCCATTCAATATTTTATTTTATGAGTGCTATCTCTTCTGGGTATTGAGCTTTGCAATAATTAAGTATAATTTTTGTATCTCTAATATTACAGTGTAAATAATATTGCATTCAAATGTTATATATTATTAATGGATCATTACTAATAGTAGTGAAAATCCCAATAGTGAATATTGAACTAATACTTTAAGGAACTTTAAGAATAGAAAAAAAAAAAACCATCAAGTATTAAAAGTACCAACTATTTGTCCAGTAAGAAATTCATATTTCTCTAAATAATGTATCAATAAAAATTTTAAATAAAATCAGACTTGATTTTAAATAGTTTACACATACAGTGTCTCATAAGACACCCTGCTTCCAATAGTAAAAATGATTTTGATTGGCTCTCACACTATTTTCAGATTTCTTAGCTCTTACAACTTTTTGTGAAATTCAAAACAATGAACGATATTCAAAGGTAACTAAAATGTGGCTGTTTTATTTCTGTCTAAAGTATTTGTCACACTCCCTGAGTATGGAACAGCACAGAGATGATAGTTTACTCAAACATTACTCAAAGTCTCTCTCCAGTCAATGCTCCAAGTGGCCCAGAAGGGTTTCCATTAATTACGAGCTTTCAGCATGAGAAGGTCTCCATGGCAGCCCTGAGCTGAAGAAGCCTCCATGTGCTGGTGGTGTTAGAACCAGGAAGTGAGCATGAAAGAAAAAAAGCAGGATGTCTGGGCAGGAACTAATTTGGGGATAGGTAAGGAAAGGGAAAGTCAGGTTGATCTGCTAAAATGATGGACTCTGAGACTATCTATGTGATGAACTGGAGAACAGAGAGGGCCGAAGCCAGAACACTCATCCCTTTGCCAGTGTCTCTGATCCTAGTGGAACTTGTAACTCTGTCTTTTAGTTCCTAGCCATACCTTTTGGGAGCTTGTGTCTGCAAGAGTTCTCTACAGCGCCTTCTCCATCCCTCTGGTGGATGCCTCCACAGCTAGATCATTTCTTTCATGTTTTTCAATGTAGTTTACTTAAGCCAGTACTCCATGAGTATTTTCAAATGCTCTAATTTAGATGAATATTTTCATAAATTGTTAGTTCCAAATATTCCTTACTTACTGGAAAATATAATATCTACTATTTTTTAAGTATTAGGAAACATTACTATTGTCAGGTCAGCAATATCCTGCTGATTTTACTATTCAGAAATTGATTATGTGTATGCATTACAAGCATGTTCTATTTTTCATTTACTTCTCCAAGTATCAGTTTCAGTAGTCTAATACTTAATTTTTTCCATAAAATGTAAGAGTGAATTGATAAATGTTTACCCATGATTTCCTTTCCCACTAAATTCTATGGTTTTTAAGACTAAAAAAATGAATTTGAAAAACACATTTTATTTTTAAAAAATAGAATTTATAGGCAAGTACTGCCTAAATTCACCTCATTATTTCATGTTATTTACAACATCTACTTACAATTTTGGTAAACTTACTTGAATAATAAACAATAAATAATTTAGGTCTTCTACATAAGGACAACTTTTGACCCACTTGAAAGTTCTAAATTGAATATCTCTACTAAAATTCTTTAAATTGTTGTAAATGACCTAATACACATCAGAATATTTTCAAGATTATTAAGACTCCAATTAAATCTATTTTCTTTTTTTGTGTGTGGTAGCAGGGATTGAACTCAGGACCCTGTGTTTGCCAGGCAAGCAAGTATTCTACTGAGCTATCTCTCTGGCATCCAATTAAATCTTGATAAAGGTATTAAAATTTATGTATAATTTTTGTGTCTCTGTTATTACCATGTAAATAACAAGTACATGAACTTTCTTGTATATATTATGGAACTTAGCCAATTTTTAGAAAACTGATTCAAGTAAGTAAAAATTTAGAAAGATGCTTCTGTCTCTAATTTTTTCTTGAGAATTAATTAAAATTTATGAGTATATTCATTATCATTTTTCTAAGTTTCTTCTTCAATAATGTATTCTGATATCATATGAATCTAAATGAAAATCCTTTCATATCCTCATTACACATCCAAACTGGTAACGACATAGTGTAGAAAAATATGACTTGAATTTCCTAAAATGAAAATTCAGAATGAATGTCCAGCATTGGAAGAATTTTCTGCATTTTCAAGGTAGCAGATCTCTGCACAGTGTACTACTAACAATAAACTAGAAATAAATATTGACCTGCCTATTATGAACATGTATTTATTGACACTGAGCCAGCATATCTCAGACACTGAAGGCAGAAGTGACGAATTTAGTTAAATTCTAAGTCTTACAGTGAAAAAGACGAAAGTGTATACAAGTAGAAGGACCACAAAGGAAGTTGGGACAGAGAACAGAGACACTGCTTGGGGGAAGGGCAGAGATAGGAAGATAACAGCCCATGCTCCTCCTTTTGTCCACCTTATTATTCTTCATATTGATTCCAGACCCAGGAATTCCAGATAACAGTGCTCAGTCGACCATTAGGCAAGCATATGAGGTGCATTCTGATGGTATTTAAAGCCAATTTCACCTCAAGTAAGAAATAAGAACGCTGATATAATTTAATGACGGAAGATAGGAAGACAGACAATACAACGTGAGAAATAGGAGAACCATTTTACTTAAAGATTTCCCAGAACCCATGTATTTTCAATTGGTGGCTACAACTCTGAGACTGGCAAAAAGAAAAGCAATGAGTATGAACCAATAGAGATTAATGAACAAACTTTTAATGAGATTGCAACTCCAGTAATAAAAACTGGCTTCATCTTAACTCAGATTTTCCCAATGAAACGCCTTAAGCCGGTGACCACCCGAGGATGCGGGGAAAGGTGGGTGGAAATGGGGAGAAACTGGCGTCCGCGTGGGGACTTACGGTACCTGGGTCCACCTCCTTCACCTGTTGCCTGGCTGGAGTTGGCCAGCTCCACTCTGAGCTCCGGGAGGGGCAGTCCCTTTTCGCGTGGTCCGGGAAAGTCCATGCTGGGCACCCCCTCCTCCTCCAGGGACTCCACGTAGAAGAGAGTCCTGGCCGGCTGCTGGGGGCCCTGACCCGGAGCCCCTGGCTGCAGCCTGGTGGCAACAGGCAGCAGAGTGCCATTCAGGGCGCTGAAGGAGGAGGAAGAGGAGGAGGACGAGGACGAGGAAGAGGAAGAGGACGGCTTCTTCCAGAAAGTGCTCGCGCTGCCCTTCTCCTGGCTTTTGAGGAGCCGGCTCTGGCTGGGCCCCCAGTGCTCAAAGCTACTGCTGCCATCCGGCTGCAGGCAGCCGCCCCCCGCTGGTCCCCCTGGGGACGGCGACGGGTGGCTGAAGAGTTTCCAGCGGAGTCGCAGAATGTGCTTTACATCGAAGTCTTTTCGCCCAGAGCCAGACATGCTTCACGCACACAAGGCAGACGAGCCGAAGCTTGCGCAGGAATAGAGTGGCCAGAGGACCGGAGGCGGAGGCTGAGGCCGGGCGCACTCTGCGCACCCCGGGCGGGAGCTGGAGAGGCGGCTGCGCGCGGGGCCGCCGGAGAAGAGTGGACCGCAAAGCCCGGCAGTGCAACTCGCGGGGATCAGGTCCTCGGGACCCAGCACTGGGTAAGCCCTGCTCCGGCGCAGAGGGAGAGAGCCAACCGCGGAGAATCCTTGATCTCCGTCCGCGCGGGAACCCAGCGGTTACGGGCAGTACGGAAGATTTCGAGGCTATGGCCGCGGCCACTACAGCACCCCAGGACACACTCTTGGCAGCTGCTCCCGTCCGTGCAGTTCAGTGACAGGCAAGCACGGAGAGAGAGAGCCCCCCTAGTGTCCAAGAAACCACGAAGTGCACCCGGCAGCCTCTGAAAGCACCTGCTCCCCTGCCCCAGCCTCTCCAGAGAATGCCTTGACGGCTTGCAGGGGACCTGGAAGTCACAGGCTTTCTGCCGCGCGAGAAAGGTGGCTTTGCAAGAGTCAGTTTGTAAAAGACCAATAAATATTGCAGAAAACACGGAAAGGCAGTGGGGAAAGCCCGCCCGGGAAGCTGTCAAGGTCCTCACAGTACAATTTTCTCTCTGCTTCAGCACCTCCTCCTCCCGCGTAAGTGACGCAGATGTGCACAGGGGCCTATACGAAGAGATGGAAGGAGGGAGGAAGGCTTCAATCTTCTTTATGCAAGTGAGTCTGCTACTGTTATTGTCCCCTTGCGTAGATCCTGACACCTTTTTGCACCCTCCTTCCATACTACATCACTGTGTAGCCATGAAAGTAAAGCCAGAAGGCATTGTGCTTTAGCGTCAGTCAACATCAAGGGTGAATCTTGGCAGTGGAAACTTAATAAGCTGCCATCGGTTTTGCAGGTTGTAGGTTAATGGCTTGAATTATTTAATAAACCGCATCTTTTAATCTTTAGCCTTAGTTTTTCTACAGTGACACACAGGCGAATCAGTGAGGCTGGCGTCAAAGTGTGATAATGTATCATCCTGACACTTGCATTGTGAGTCTGCTATTAATTCACTCAGGCAGCGCCTCACCCCAGGGGGCCAGAGGCACACTGTAGAAATGTGAAGATGGGTTTGATGCAGCAGACAGGTTTGACAAAATCAGTGCATTTGATACTGGGCTCTATAATGAAAACCATTCTCCATAGAAACCAGGGATTAAATAAAATGGTAGTACAGAATTTCAAGGCATAACCTTTTAGTACATAAATCATGGTATAAAATGCTTGGTGTAGCTTAAGCAATAAATGAGTGCAGCCAAAGGCTACTGTCCTGCAAGTAGGTGTTTAGAGAAGGGAAGTTGCATTTTCCTCCATAACTATATTTAGAAAGATGAAGACAGTAATCGCTGTCTAGATAGGAATTCTTGAGACCTTCTAGTATTTATCATTAATGTGCTGTCTTTAGAGCACAGTAACCTTTGCTGAAAGCTGAGGGCCCAGAGAAGCAGTGGGTGGCTTGAGTTAACCAAGAACGTGGTGACCGACCATTCCTGAAATTGACAGCTTTCCCACCTCCCAAAGGACCTAGCCTCTTACATTGAAGTGTGCTTATATTATTGTTCTATTACCATATTGTAGAGTAATAAGCAGAAACAGAAGCCACATCTAACTGTGAAATCCTTCTTTTACAAAGTTGAACATTTTAATAAAACAACAAATTAAGTTCACAAAAGCCCTACTTTCAAGAGAAGGGAAATCTCTTTTGTGAATTTTAAATATTGATTTGCTATACAGCAGCTGGACTGAAATCCCCTGTGCCTTGAGTTTTCTCTCAGTATTCATGCTTTTTTAAAAAAGTCTTTTAAAGTAAACAATGTTGACAGATCATTTTTAATCCAAGAACGGAATCAACTATTTCCCTTAGGGGAGAATACAATATATGAAATTACAAGTCACAAACGTACAGAGGAAACTTTCCACCAGAGTTAATATGGGATTTTGAAGTTAACATAAATAAATTATTTGTATACAAGTTGGTGCTTCATGGATTTCCTAAATTGATTTTTAAATCATTTAAAAATAACATGAAATAGCATGTAATGCAAAAGTCATTAGTTTTTATTTTCTTCATTAATTAACATCTAACACCACTCAAAGACTGTAACATAAAATCCATTTCTGCTATTACACTGAAATTCAATTCAGTATTTCCTTTTTCCTTTGAATTGTTTACACTACTCTTCTACAACTTAAAAAAAAAATGACCTGCATAAAGGCAATTATCTTATAGAACCCTAAAGAAATGTAACATTGAAGTTTGGTATAAAGAATATGAAATCCAAATGTTATTTAGTACTAAACAGATTATTAGTAGGCCTATGATTTGATCTAATAATACTTTTGGTGTGTTTTAAACACTGCCACAGTCTACTAGTTAAATATACCTACTTGTCTATGGGTTAGAATATCACTCTTCTTAAGGAAGATATTTAAATATAAGTCATGAAAAATTTTAAATCCAAATATTTTCTACCCAGAAAATGAAGTATGCAAGAAATTATGTTAAAATGAAATGACTAACCAATTTTATTATACCTTTTTAATTTTTTGATAGTATGTTTTGGGAGAGGAGGAGGTAGGGAAATGAAAGGAGAAAGCAAAAAAAAAAAAGGAGGAACAAGAAGATACAGGAAGAAAGAAAAATAGGGAAGAAAGAAAAGTTTGCTGGGATCTCAGGACTTAACTTTACCTATTAGGTAAAATCTTTAAGACGGTACAGATTGTGAAATGCTATACAAATATTTATTTATCAAATGTCCAAAATGAATATTTTTAATTGAGCACTTAGCAGGTCTAAGTCTACGTGCTTATTTTGTAACTAATATGAAATACTAGGTTCCTTATAGAATGCTGGAAGAGCTCACAAAGAAGAATTCTGTAACAAGCTGTAATTTGTAACAAACTAAAAGTCAATTAAATGAGATTTAAAATAGTCAAGCATACAGAAAAAGGATATTGACACAACAAAATCCACTGTTAAGAATCCTACCAGAAGGGGCTGGGGAGATAGCTCAGGGGCACAAGTGCCTGTTTGGCTAGTACAAGATCCTGAGTTCTAGCCCTGGTTCCAGAAAGAAAAAGAAAAGAAAAGAAAAGAAAAGAATCCTACCAGTAGTGTCACACTTTAAAAGACAAAACTGATTCAGTTATTCTAACTCTATTGTTGAATGGGACTCAATTGTCAGTTTAGTCCATCAGGTCTTTTCATATGGTTGTCCATATCATGTCATAAGCCTAATAAATCTGATCAGGGTACAGCATACGTGGAGGAAGCTGGAGGATTCACTATAATACTCCAGTATAAAACTGCTCTCAGAGTTGTTAAATCCAACATGAATATTAAAAGTATCATACTGAAAATGCCTAGAACTCAAATATCATGGAGCAAGCAATAGTGGATCCAAACGTTTATTAGATAACAACTTCTCATTTGTAGTAATCGTGTTCTAGATAAATTCAATTAAATATGTACCTATTTAAAACAAACTGAATATTTTAACTGTATTTCTGTAATATCTAGAATGTTATTTCTGAATAATAATACTCAACAAAATCATTTGAATCGGCAATTATGCTCCTTTTTTGTTTTTGATTAATTGTAATGACAAATACTTTTCTTCAGACATTTTTAAATAGTCAACATCAGTGGATATCACTTAAAATAAATATAATATTCTCAGTGTGTAAATGAAGTGAAGATAACATAAGAATATTTTATAGTAAAGATGTTTGAGTCATCATGTCACAGAAATTTTAGGTTATCTCATTCAAAGTATCAATGGTTCTTACCTTCTTACAACAGCAAAAAGAATTTATTCTCTATACATCTTTGTGATAGCATAGGTACATTTTACAGTTAAGTAGCAATGAAGAGTCTACTTAATAAATATCTGTGTTAATTGACCCTCAGGGGCCATTTTAATTTACTTGGGCCCTACAATTCACTTGACTTCTTGATTTAGGTCTGGTCACACTTTGAGAATTTCTTGCATATGTTAGTGAGTTAATTGCATGAATGTATGAACTTAACATGGCATTTACAATGACAACACATATTATTTGTATCTATTCATGTCCCCGAGTTGTGTGCAGATCTTTGAACTTAGTTCATGATAATTCATCATTTTGACTATATTGGGTGTTGTCTGGCTTATCATACTGTTTGACAAAGCATGATAAATTTGAAATGAAAATGTTACCTCTCTTATGGATTTCTGTGTCGAAAATTAATAACAACCTACCAACAGACACCTACTTATATATTTAGCATAGTAATTCATAAATCTGTCATATACGATTAATTTTCAATATTTTTATTTTCAATATTTTCCAACATATAAACCTTTTGAATGTACCATGTTCTAATCATACAATGGAAAAAAGCAATATTGCCTTTTTGAAATGTTTAATTCCAAAAAGGTTATAATTTCTCTAGTGTAAAGAAAAGATGTGCTTATTTTCCATTCTATACTTAGGCTTGCCCAGAGCACTGTAAGGCAGTGTGCTCCCTGAAGTTCTAATTATTATGATGAAAATTAAGATAGCAAAGTAGGCTTATAAAACTTAGATTGAGAAATAAGGGCCTATAATATTTTTTGTAAATGTAAGTAAAATAACAAGTCTAACATTTTAGTTTCAATGCTGTTGCGATTATAATTATCTGTTTTACTGTTTAGGAGACCAGGAAATGGCTTTTGCTTTTAAGAAAACCCAGAATGAAATTTGCGTAGGATTTTTTCCTTCCTCAGATATCTTTTGGGATGGAGGCCTTAGAAAATTAAGAATTTTAGTAATGGCCAGTTTCTATGTGCCTTTCTATCTCCAGACACTTGTGTGAAATCTTTATGCTTCTGTTCTTTAATAATATAGATTCTTTAGGACAAAAAGTATTCAATATGTGGCTTATAAAATTATGGTGTGGTGTGTCTTAACACAATTTGAATTAGGGAAAAAATTGAAAAGCATATAGTTTTCAAGTTCTTTCTCAAAAATTTAGTGATTAGTAAAGTCTGACTATAAAACCTAAGAACACCTTTCTATATGTTGTAGATTAGAAATAATGTTATGATTTTTTAACTTAAGTAAATCATACGTTAAACAGCATCAGTAATATTCTAAGAAATTAAATCTCTTTAATGTTTGTTAAATAAATAATTTAATTCCTAGTAACTAATTTAGAAACCATGACTTGCAATACTTAATCCTTTTCTGAGCCTTACTATCTGTCCTGACACCTTTTCTTCCCATCTAAAAAGTGAGCTTGGTGAAAAGCTAACCAGATGACTTCTGCCTTGGTGTCTCCTGAGACAGACAGTGGTGGCCTCAGCCTGTCGCTGTCACTCTAACTGTTCAGCCTCATGAAAGATGGAAGTGTTCACTTTTGCAGAGCAAAGTAAAGATGACATCCACTGCTCACAAAAATACAATGAAGTCGAAACAAGTATAAACATGTAAGTCTGAATCTTATCTATACCTCTCAAAATTGTAATCTACTTAAATTGCAGTGATCATATCTTTCTACAAAGTTATAGGGGAAAATGGCAATAGCGAAAGAAATAATAAAATTGCAGCATGCATGGCATCCTTTAAAGCTCTTTATACAAGACAATTAATTATTGAGTTTAAACAAAATATCTTTTACAACAGTTACATGGGAAACATGTGCAAATATATTATCTTTATTTTCCTCTTTAAAAATCACTGAAGAAACTAAACAGAAAATACAATTTTGTGTTGTTCCACTAAGTATGTCAATTTTTTTCGCCAATCCTTACAAAAATCTTATCATGTATTAGCAATACATACATTGCTATGTGTCTCAGACTCACCTTTCTGTCTTAGCCTCCCCAGCACTGGGATTATAGGTGTGTGCCACACGCCCAGTTTCGGGGCTGGCAGGGCATGTGGTACCAGGGACCGAACTTGGGACTTTGTACCTACCAGGAGGGCTCTGAGCCCACTAAGTTATCTCTCTAGTCCTGGAATGTAGAAACTACTAAAACTGCATTTGCAAAACGTTTTTTCTCTTAACTGATGGAGACATGACCTCAGAGCTATATTTTCTACTATTCTTTAATTCTTACTTTTCTATTGCTCTGAAGCTTGAATTTTAAGAGTAAACTCCATATAGATATTAGTTTTTAGTATCTTTTCTGGTTTATGTGAACTTCCCTGCTCAAATAGAAAATAAATTTTGGTATTGAAGATTTCTGAGCATTCCCTTCAGAGTGTTGTACATGTGCAAGTGCATGGTATTTTGTATGAGTTGGTATAACAAAAAACCACACGCTGTGCACTTTTAAAAAACAGAAGTTTACTATGCCATAGTTCTGGAGCCCAGGAAAGGCCTGTGATCAAGGTACTAGGATTGAGCCCTGGTTAGCAGCATCATTCTGGGTCCCACAAGGTAGAAGGAAAGAAGAAGGCAAACTTGCTCTGAAAGGATGAGTTTGAAGTGATAACTATATTATTTTTCCACTAAAAGCATCTTATTTGGGGGAATAAGTCACTCACCTTGTGTTGCCCAGGAAGGAAAGAACAGGTAAGGGAGGGATCCATGAGATGGTAGAGAGGACAGAGGAGATAAACAAAGAGACACAGAGGAAGCAGGGCCCAGGACAAGATGTGTCCTGCTCCAGGGCATTGATCAGTGATACCTCACCTACTGAAATGGCCCCCACCTCCTGGTGATGCCACCATATTATAAATCAAGAGCTCTGTGTATCAATCCCTTTCCTGTAGACCCCACTGTGAGCACTGCTATATCAAGCACTAAGTGTTCACCACATCAGATTTGTGGGGAAATTGCAGCTCCAATGCAGAACAGTGCTATAGTACTTCCTGTGTATGGTTATTCCATATAGGAGCAAAAAGAATTGTAGAGCTCAGGGGCTCGTAGCATTTTTCAATAGTGTCATTTCTATTCATAAATGGCTCCAACATGCTCAAGAAAACTTCAGGTTATTTTTGTAGAATTCAGAATATATCTTCAGAAATATATTTATGAAAAATTTATTGAAAATGTATTTTCCAATTTTTGTACTTGCATTCGTAATCTTTTGTTGCATTAAAAGCCCTGTCTATCTCTTTTCTGTCCTTTCACTTATCAGAACATACTTTTGTTGAGCAGTTACTCTATTTCAGGCCATGTTAAAGTTTCTGAGCTGGGTGTGGTGGCACATGCCTATAATCCTAGCACTTGGTGGCTGAGGCAGGAGGATCAGTGCCAGTTCAAGACCAGCCTGGGCTACAAAAATGAGCTCAAGGCCAGCGTGAACCACATAGTGAGACCCTGTCTCAGAAAGACTAACTAACTAACTAAGTAAGTAAGTAAATAAATAAATAAATAAATAAAAATAAAAAAAATAAAGTTGCTGAGGTGTGGCAGGTTAAAATAAAAGGTAAACCAAACTCTGGGCCCTCAAAGATCTACTATTCTTGAGATGAGAATTAAAATTTAATGTGCAAATAAGTGTATCACAGGATAGAAATGTCTGTGTTGATAACTAAATCATGGGAAAAAAGGGGGATTTAAAGGAAAGAGATTAGAGTTAAATTGGCTGATCAAACACTACGAGTAAGGATCCAGCAGTATTTACTAGGAAGCAAAAGCATAGCTACTGATGTGTCTGGGACCAGGACCCATGCAAGAAAGACCAAAGTGAAGGCCTAGAGTGGTGTCCAGTTTTGTTAGAACCAAAGCAGTGACGCCCATGCAAGAGCTAAGTGAGCAGAAAGGAAAGGCAGAGTGCATGAGCTCCCTAATAATGAGATAAGAGAGCTCAGAACACCTGTGGAGCTCTCAGGGATATTCAAGGACATCTAGTCTTTTCTAAATACATGAGAAACTAATGGGAGGTGTGCAGCCCTACAATGATGGCATCTGACTTGTCTTTTCTAGTATGGCTTTGGCAGTTGTATTACAAATATGCAGAATAGACAAGGTAGAAAAGGAAAAACAATTGGGATACTGAGGAAATAAATAATTTGAGATGTTGTGAACATGTATCAAAAGTTACAGCAAAGTCTAATGTTTCTATTGGGTAGATTTTCTTCGAAGACCCTGTTTTTGTTTTCCTTTTCTAATTCTTTCTGTGTTTTAAATCATATTTTGCATTTGTTCCTTCCCATAGATTAAGTGTTTCTCTTCTTGTTTTTCTGTCTTGTGCCCTGATGCAGGATGTTCACATAATTTAAATCATGCTCATATTTAAGCTATTTTTAAATGATCAGTGAGTATATTTTGTTCTGATTATTTAAAGAGTTTGCTGATTGGGAATTATTTGAGATAAATAAAAGCAATACTCAATGTACATTATAAGGACTGTGGTTGTCATTATTGAATTAAATTTACTAAGGGAGTAGACTTTACATGCTCATATCACACATGCACACACATGTGCATGCATGTACACACACCACATACAGAATGACACTTAACTTTGGTAATGGACAAATTCATTGACTCAGTTGTAGTAATAGTGTTATTTCCTAGAGCTTTCCAAATTTAGGGAGAAGAAATTCACATTTCATTTTTTTGTGGATCAAACAGTGCTTTAAAGGTAGACATTTGTGCCGGATATGGTGGCACAGCTTCCACTCCCAGCACTTAGGAACCTGACTCAGGAGGAACATAAGAAGTTAGAAGCCTGCATGTGCTGTGTAGTGAGTTCAAGTCATCGCAAACTGCATAGTGAGGTCCTGTCTTATAAATAAACAAATCAAAAGGATATTTATGTTTACTTGGAAATGATTTGCATGTTTAAATAACTTTCATGTTGCTATATAAAATGTTCATAAGTATTTGGTATTTTAAGTTCAACAAGTATATAAAATACAAATTATTGTAAACTGTGCATTCACAATATTTGATTTTCAATTAATCATAATGTTTTTTCTCTTTAGGTAAGAGATTAGAAAATGAAAGATAAAATTATATATCAAATTTTTATGTAGTTTAATTGGATGGGGAAGTTATTCATGCATGAGTCATATTTTAAAAACCATTTTTTTAAGAGTAGAAGAATTTATGGAAATAAAGCTTTGGACTGAGAAGGACAGATGAGGGCCCAGAAAGTGGGTTGCCCACCAGCCCAAACCCTCACGGGCATTTTTTTTTAAAGAGAATAAAAAATGATTAAAAAAATAGAAATGATTCAAAATTTCAATAAATAAAATAAGAATTAGATAATAGTTGTTATGTTACATAATGTTGTCTTTGAATTATTTGTTCAGATTACCTGATATAAACATACAAAATTGGCTTTAAAAAAGTTATCAGAAATTGAAAAGGAAATGAAAAAAATTTAGGCATTTACTGCTTCTTTCATTAGACCAGCAGAACTCAGTAGTATGATTATCCAAGATATCCTGTGCATATGCACAACATACCTTTTTCTCTTGTTTTTTGTCCTCTCTGTCTTTGAACAGATGCTTTCTCTTTCATAGTACCTCCTATGCCTGTCTGATTTTATTTGCTCTTCCAGGATTTTACACTAGTGAAACAAAGCAATGTTTGTACATGGAGATTTGACTTAATTCAACTATCAGTATAATCTCTAGTTGCATCTATTTACCTATAAAAGCCTTACATTTGTCTTCTTTATAGCTGAATAATATATCTTTGTGTAAAAATACCACATCATTTTTATCCATTCCTCAGCTGATGGGCCTTTGGGTGTTTTATTTAGCAAACCATGAGATGAGGTAGACTTCAGGTGGAGCAGAGCCACAACCAATCAATAAAGTTGCAAGGAGAGTTGCTTAGGTATAATTGATCCAATAGCAAATCATGAGATGGGGGTGGTCAGTAAATAAGTGTACAACAAATGTAGTTGTTTCATTTTAAATAAGATAAATACATTTAAAATATTTGGTTCAGTGGATACATTTTGTTTCCGTCAGGGTTTTACCAGAGGTATAGATAAAACACAACATACATAAATGTATAAGAAATTCCAAGATTGGCTTACAGTGTTCCACCACAGAGTCATGTATAGACGCATGTAAAGGACATCTGCACACCAGAGACTGAAGAATTCAACCCAAGGTCTGGAGCCCACAACAGTGCTCAATGCAAGTCTGTTTCAAGATGCTGATGGATCTGCGGCAGAAGGCCGATGAGTCTACACCTCAAGGCTGAAGGATCTAAGACAGAAAGAAGTCAAGAATTTATGCTACAGCCAGGAGATCATGTCCAAGCTGATGGTGAATACTGGAGCTCGTCCAAGGAAGAATGAGACCCTCTGTCCTTCCTCATTCTCCTTTAATGTGATGAGTCACTCTAGGGTGGGCCCTCCACACCCTAGGGTGTGGAATTGCTGAGATGATTTAGGTAAGCTCTTAGCTTCTCAAGTTGACACAACGAATCAACCACTGCACATTTACTCTGTTGTGGGTTGGGAGAATAATTAGAGGTTAGTGAACACAGCAATGTCTTAAAAAAGAGTTGGACTCTGAGGAGAATAAAAGATATGATGGTATGCTAAGTAAGTTCTTAGTAGTGTGAATTAAACAGTAAGTTTTACTAAGAAAACAACAGGTTACTTGGACAGTTACCAAAATGTGTCCTTTTTTTTTTTTTTTTCTTTTTAGGGACCTACAGGGGATTCAGGGTCTCATCACTCAATCAGACTCCTAGTGATTTGACTATGTGTAGCCTTCCAAGAGCTGGGATTACAGGTGCATGCCACCACACCCAGTCTCAATTGCAGTCTTAGCATGCCCCAGGGGTGAGGCAGGCACTGCAGGGCCAGGGATAGAACCCCTTGCCCCTGAACCTGCACCTGCTTGCAGGGGCTTTAATCTGCTGAGCTATTTGGCTGACCCCAGATTTTACCCATTTATATGTATTAAAATTGAACAAATGGAATTTATGACTGTTACCCACAAGATTTGACATCATATTTTCATTACAGTATAAGTTTAGAGAAATGAAGAAAGAATTGTGTGATAGCCCAAACCCTGTTCTTAGTAAGAATCCTGAATTTCATAGACAACTGCTTAGAAAATTAATTTTTTTTTTTTTTTTTTGAGACAGGGTCTCGCTATGCAGTTCAGGCTGGCCTTGAGCTCACTTTGGTAGCCCAGGCTGGTCTCGAACTCGCACCGATCCTCCTGCCTCAGCCTCCCGAGTGCTGGGATTACAGGCGTGCGCCACCACGTCCGGCAATTAATTTATTTTTAACCAAACGTTTTATTGAGTGAACTTCTTTGCACTTACTGTTGTTGAAATGGGTATAATACTGCTATAGTTTATAGCACTGCACAGACTGATTTTGCAGATTCTTGGTTGAGTAAGCTCAGATTAGCACTCTATTCAATGGTAGGAGTTTACCATAGGATTCATTCATTATTTTAACTGTTGCTACAAAGCTAAACTTCAGTAGGAGCTTTTCTATAATTTCTAGTAAAAATCAAAGAAAAAACAAAACAAAAAAAGTCATACATATCTAATTAAAACCATTGGTTATTCTGATAAATCATCTAATCAGTATTGAAAATAGGCTATGTACTCTGCATTGAAAGAAAGAAAAACATATTTTAGTTAAAGACACAAACACACAAAACAAAGACAGTGCATGACTAACCCACAAGACAAAATGTTTTGGGGCCCGGCGGGATGGCTCAGTGGTCTAAAGCGCCTGCTTTGGAAAGCTTGGGCGGCTTTAGGAACCGCGGTTCCATCCTCGGCACCACGTGTGTGCCAGCCCTGCCCTCAGGGTGGGCTGAGCCGGCCATGAAAATGAGTGATAAACAAAGGTTCTGAAACAAGAAAAAAAAAAAGATAAAATGATTTTTTCTAATTGCCTACATCTTTCACAACGATTTTCACAGATACTTGACAAGTTCTTTTCCATAATACAAATAAATCATAGAAATATCTACACAGCAATCACAAAATTCTCCAATGTTCAAGTCATAAACCGTTGTAAAATTTCAATTTTCATGCACATCAATAACTAGTAAAGTTTCCTACTTTATGTAAGATTGAGTTCTGTTATTTATTTGACAGCTTCTTTTGAAATGGATAGCAATCTGAATAAAGTCAAATAGATCAGTAATTGGAGCATAAATTGTTTTCTATTCAAATGCTTATCTTGTATGTTTTCCTACTTGAATATGTACAGATATTCAAGTCACAGAGAATGATAAAGTCAGAGCATTAGAACAAAAACAAATAGTTTGACAATTATTTCTTGTTTGACAGAGTAGATGGGCTTATGTGGTGAATAATAGGCAATTAATGAATGTTTTTAATACTGTTGCAGGCAGCTGAGTTAGATAGGAATATTATAGGCAGTTAGACAGGGCCAGTCCCTCAAGGATGACATGGAAGACAAGGTGACTCTACACTCCTTCGCCTTGGACAGACCTTGTGATTCTATGACTAGAGACAGATACTCCTTCGCAGTGGGCCAGATCTCAAGACAGGAGTAATTAAAAACAACTACATAGTTCCTTAAAGATGGGCATTAGGGATTGATATGCTAAATGAATATCAATCACCTTGAAAGAGCCTTGAAAGAGTCACCAGCCCTAGCTCAATAGGTGGTATCTTTGGCCCACTTGCTACATGACTTGTTTTTCCATTGGATTCCAACTTCACCTGAGCAATGGTGCTTGTTATATCATTGGTTGATCATACTTCTTTTCCCACCTCATGCCCACCTAGGTGAGTTCCCATGTCTTCTATACAACCTTACACTCGCCTCACCACATGGTTTTCCTCTATAAAACTCCTGGAGAAGGCAATTTCTCAGGTCCCCCTTCTTCCAGGTCTCAGACAGGAGCTTTGTTTCTCCTGATAAATCTATTCTGCTCATAACCTCCGTTTGTTCCTAAAATTCATTCGCTGATGCTAGAGAACATGAACTCTTCAGTGCTTTCAGTGGAAAAGCTTTACAGTAGATAGTGAATTCCAGAACTGTATTTGTTTTTGTAATGCCACTTTATTGTTGTTATGGAGAGTAGACAGTTTTTAGGGTGCTGCTCACACATGTAGCCCCTAACACATTCTCTGTCAGTAGGCTATTCCTGCACAGAACAAGGGAATTTTGAAATGGGGATGATCACCAGATCATCAGTCAAATTTAGGAGAGACACAAACAACAAAAAAAATGGTCAATAAGGAGAGATATATTAATGTTGTTCAATACATTTACTGATTTAATTGATCTATGATTTAGTTAGATCAAAACTACCTAGCACTGATACAAATAAATTGACATCAATATTTTAGACTATTAGGTGAAGATGATTAAATATTTGTCTTTAAGATGCTGCTGTTCAAACATGGGGCAAGTATGAATTGCAAGCTTTTTGCAGACCTCTAACTGCACCATGATTTGAGCTTCTCAGTTTCTTCTCAAGCTCAGTTTTTATTTAGACAGAAAAGCAATAAACAAGAAAATAAATATACGAAACCAACACATTTTGTAAGTGTTTTGAGAAATCTTCTTGGTCAGATGGCAAATGGTGCTGCACATACATTTCTGTACTTTAACATCATTAGAGAAGTCCAATAAATTGCCTAAATAGTGCAATTAAATATTAGATAAATTAGCTAACGAATAGATGAAGAGACAGAATATATACAGGAGAAAGGGCTCGTATCTGGAAAATGGAGACAAGAATCAGCATAAAAGTTGGAAAAGAACAAACTAGAGTACCTAGAGGCTGCTGAAAACCAATGAATGCCGGCATCTTGGAGGGACATGAAGGAACCTTTTCCTTGAATATCACAGGTGAGCGCCGGGCATGATGTTAGGCTTAACATTAACAGTCTAGGATTCTCTGATTAGGCTATAATTATATCTTCATTAGAAAATTCAGGAAGTGTTTTAAAATGGGAAGTGACATAATTTAATATTTTATAAGAAAAGTCAACTACATTGGATTGGAGAAATGTAACAGTTAGAGAAATATATCATTCTGAAATATTTTCTCCCCAACAGAAAACCTCAATAGTAGAACCAAGATTCATTCAGCAGCAAATTTCATAAATTTGTTATTAGTGCTTCATATATAGTAGACACCTTAATTTATCTTTTGAATTCTAAATAGAAATAAGATCTTGAAATTTGTATTTCTATACTAGTTAAATTTTGTTACCTTTCTTTATAAGTTATTTAATGCTGCTTTCAGCTTACTTTATTAGTTTAGCTTCCAGTACGCAAAGTTTACATTTCTTCTGAGGAGCCATCTTATGCACATGATTCATCTTATTCCTTATTTCTTCATTTTGTCCCTTCCTTCTCAATTCCCTGTTTCTTTCATCCATCTCTCTATCCTTTTGTCTTTTGTAATAGACACACTTCCACTATACCTCCAGTTGCTCCTTGTACTTTCTTCACATTTTAATTTTTTAAAGGGAAACCATGCAATATTTATGTTTCAGTGTTTGATTTATTTTAAAGAAGAATTCTACACTGGCATAAGTACAGCTATGAGCCCAGTGATGAAAAGCATTCCATGGAAAAAATCCAGAAGTGCTGTGTTCGTATCATTCTGTATAATAAATGAATGAACTGAAAAATATTGGTGGAAGGCAGAAGAAAGAGTGAGGCAAAAGAACAATTTAAGACTATTTTGCAGATTATTAATCTAAAGTATTAAAAAGTAATGTGACCTATATGAATTTTATATAGATTTCTAGCATGTTCTGCGTTATACTCTAGATTTTGTAACTATCACAATGATCCTTTTTTCAAAACTTGAGGCAAGATGTTCCTGATCGCAGTGCTATATCCTAAGGCCTGTAGAGTGCCTTCTTTACGGATGTCGGCCAGTTGGCATCTAATCTCAGAAACTAAGAATCTGTAAATGTTGTGCTTAAACCAATCTAATTTCAATTCTTCTGAAAATTAACTTAATTTTACAGAATTTTTAATTCAAGCATTCAACATTACACCTGCATTTGAACTTTGTTAATTTAGTTTTACCATTTTCTTACTACTAAATAATTAGTGGTTTTTTATCCTATGACTTCACAGTTACAAAAGTATACATTTCTATGAATTCATGAAAATTAACTGAATAAAATATTCATCTATAATTTTGTTTTTTGGATAAGAATCCTAATGAGAATTAGCTCAGAGAAGAAAAGATGCATGAACGAAATAAATATACAGCTAAATAATAAAGAAATTAAAACTCTCCATACATTAAACATAGAATTTAATATTTATATAAAAAAACAAAAATATTTGCATTTTATTGAAAGTAGCATGCATTATATGTAGTAAGTGCTTTCAAAGCAAGTTGTATAAAATATAGAATGGGAGAAAGTCTAAAAGAAGAAAGAACCACAATAATGAAGACTGGGAAGCAACTACTCAAGAAAAAATTTACAGTGATTGGTAGTCAATCTTAATTAAAGGGAAAATCAATATCAAACTACACCAAAGTTTTAAAATTTTTATAAGTAAATTCTTACTCTGAGGTCAGTTAGACTTGAATATGATTTTAACAGCTATCATGAAGTAATGTAGGGCTGTTATAATAAACACACATTTCAAAGTCATTGTTTCATAACCTATAAAAGAGAAGCTATAATGTTACACAAGGATCTGAGAAAAAATCTGTTATACACACCTTTTACTTTAGGAACTACAATGAAAATACTCAACAAATACATTAAAACATTAGTTATGAATAATTTTTCTTCCTTCATGATGTCTGTAAATTGAAAGGATTCATGATATATTCCCTATTCTTTGATAAGTGAGTTATGAAACATATTTTACTAAGTACTATAGACAAAGTATAGTAATTTAAAACATAGAATGATATATTGATGCCCATAAGCAATAAGCTTTGAAACTTATTTTATTTTTATTACTTTTAATAAGAAATAGCAATGCAACAGTTTCAAAACACATTGTGCATTCCCAATAATTGATACAATGCATATTGTCATACTCATAGTAATTATTCAGAGCACGGTATGTAGACATGATAATTTTTCTAAACCTTATTGGTACAAAATTTTCTTCTCACTGAACTAAGATAAAGTAGTTGTATGCATAGTCCAGTTTTCCGTAGTTGCAATGATTATTGGCAGAACTGACAATGTCAAAAGCTATTGATTTAAGTCTTTGACAGCTCAGCATAGTAATATAGCTTTACATTTGATGCCTTGTGGTTAAACTTTTATGCTGGGTAGCTAGGGGCAAATGAAAGTAAGACATACATAACAAAAATGTAACTTTTGTATCTTCCAAGGTCAGTCAAATCTCCTGAGGATTTATTTTGAAACTCGGTACAGTGCTTTGTAGAACTGTTGTCAGTGTCAGCTGTCTGGATGAGTCATGGCCATTGCCCCTGACCAGTTTGCTCTCTGTGAAAACCTGAGAGAATGTTTTCTCTCTAGGTGACTGTCCCTAGGCACACCATACATCATCAATCCCTTTCCTCTGTGACCCCATAATCGCCTTGAACAGAAAGTTTGGGACACTCTTGAGTTCTAGGATGTTACAGCACAGGTTCTCATACATCCTGAGTCCTCACTGATCTTGAAGGGCTAGGAACAAAATATTAGCTATGTATATAGCCCTTCTTTTTCTCTAAGTTTATATCTGTAAACTTACATTCTCAAACCTCCAGAAGAGAAGCCCAGTGATACTATTACTCTATAACATAGGTACTTGAACTTAACATTACTGTATTTCTGATTATCAAATGTCTTAGACAACTTGGAATCAGTATTTTCCATCAATTATTGATATTTTAATAAATCTATATAGAATGTGATAAATGCAGTTACACTTTTTAAGAAGAAATTTAGAAATCTAAGCATATACAAAACTATCCAGTCAATCCTACAGCGTTTTTCCTAGTCTCTTGCTCTCATTAATACCCTTTTTGTTTTCCTTGTAAACAAACCATTTACTTGAGAGAGAGCATAACAGTAACTAAAATTATATTAGAAGCAGCACACGTCTAAAAGACCAGAATGACAGGCATTTCAAGCATGGTTTTAGCCTTATACTTTGCTATCCTCAGTGTGACCTCTTGGAGGTTCTTAGGACCATTGTCTAATTCGTGCTGTGTTTATAAGTGCATGGTTTTGCTATTACCATAGTTCCTATCTTTACTGCTTGCATTATCTTTGTCATTTAATCCTTAAGTTCTTGATTTCCACTCAGCTGTGTTATGCCTTTCCACTTTTATTTCTTCTTTTGAGTTCTTACACTAGGGAGACTAAATGATATTTACACATGTAGGTTTGGTTTATTTCACTTATGAATTTAGCTTCAAGAACATCCACCTATGTATGAATTCTTCTGGTTTCTCGTTCTTTTTTTTATTTTATTTATTTATTTATTTTTGGTTTCTCATTCTTTATAGCTGAGTAATATTCCATCGTATAAGAATACCACATCTTTTTCAACCATTGTTAAAACAATGGACATTTTAGTTGTTTCCAAGATTTGGTTATCACAAATTGTGCTGCTACAAACATAGGTGCACAGATGTCACTATATTATGATGTTTTCAGTTCTTTTGTGAAAATTCCCAGTATTGGGATAGCTGGATTGAATGGGATTTCCAGTTTTTTAAGGATTCTCCACACTGCTTTCCATCACAGTTACACCAGTTTGCATTCCCAGTACTGGAGAAATGTTCCTTTTTCCCCACAGCCTCTCCAACATTTGCTGTTGCTTGATTTCTTTATGATAGCCATTCTTTCTGGGGTGAGATGGTACGTAAGTGTTGCTTTAATTTGCATTTCACAAGTGGCTAGCAATGTGGAGCATTTCTTCATGTATTTATAGGATTGATGAATTTCTTTCTCTGAGAAGTGTATGCATATTTCAGATGTCCATTTCTGGGTTGGTTTTTTGAATTTTGAGACCCTAATGTTTTTAGTTCTTTATAAATTCTAGACAGAAGACCTTTGTCTGAATACATTTTAGTTAATTTTTTTTTCCAAAATTTGTGGGTTGTCTTTTCAGTCCATTGATAATTTCTTTTGATATGTAGAAACTTCTCAGCTGGAGGAGGTCCCAGTTGTTGATTCTTTCAAGTGTTAAACATGCATTTTGATTTTTGTCCATGAACTCTTTGCCTACCCTGATGTCTTCAGGATTTCCTCCAAATTTCTCTTCCAGGAGATTTAGTATTTCTCTTTTAATATTTAGATCTTCAAACCATTTTGAGTCTAGTTGAGTGCTTGGTAATAGACCTAGATCAAGTTTTGTTTTCAGCATGTAGAGAGCCAGTTTTTTCAGCACCTTTTGTTAAAGAGGCTATCTTTCTTCCAGTAAATATGTTTGAATCCTTTGTCAAAGATAAGGTGGCTGAGTGTGTGTGTATTTGCTTCCACACCTTCTAATCTTTTCCATTGATCCTCAGGTCTATTTTTTCTTTTTCTTTTTGCTAGTACCATGCTGATTTTAGCACTATATAGCTTTGTAGTATAGCTCTAGGTCAGGAATTGTAATACCTCCTACCTTATCTTTGTTGGCCAGGATTGTCTTTGTTATTCGAGGTCTCTTTTGGTTCCAAATAAATTTTAGGAATGATTTCTCCAGGTCTGTGAGGTATGTTTTTTGGTATTTTGATAGGAACTGCATTAAATCTGTATTACAATTTAGGGAGTAAAGCCCTATTCACAATGCTCGTTCTTCCTATCCAGAAGCAGTGAATATCTTTGCATTTTCTGACATTCTCTAGGGTCTATTTTTTTCAGAATACTGTAGTTTTCATTGAATAAACTTCTTTACTTCTATTGTTAGGCTAATTCCCAAGTACTTCATTTTCTTTGGTGCATTTGCAAAATGTATTGTTTCTCTCTTTTTTCTCTCAGTATGTTTGTTATCTGTGTAGAGGAATGCTATTGACTTCTGTGTGTTTACTTTGTATCCTGCTCTGCTACTGCATTTGCATATTAATTCTAGTAACTTCTTGCTGGAGTTTTTGGTTCTTCCAAGTAGACCATCATCTGCAAACAATGGTAGTTTAACTTCTGCTCTACCTATTCTTATTCGTTTGATTTCTCTCTCTTGTCTAATGGCTGTAACTAATGATTCCAGAACTATATTGAATAGAAGTGGTGATAGTGGACATCCTTGTCTTGTACCAGATCTGAGAGTAAAAGACCTTGCTTTTTTTTCCCATTCAGAATTATGTTAGCTATTGGATTGTCGTAGATAATTTTGTTCAGTTTTATCGAATTGAAGTAGAGGCCATCTATTCTAATTTTCTGTAGAACTTTGAGCATGAATGAGTGTCGGACTTTGTCAAAAGTCGTTTTTGTACCAACTGAGATGACCATGTGGATTTTGGATTTGGCTGTATTTATATAGTGTATTACATTTATAGATTTGCATATACTGAACCATCCTTGCATTCCTGGGATTAATCTTATCTCTTCTCTTTATTGTTCCAATTTTAGTATATGTGCTGCTGAAGCAAGCACTTGCATTTTATTTATTTATTCATTCATTCATTTTTTTTTTTTGTTGTTGTCACTACTGACTCATAGTGATCCTCCTGTTTGTACCTCTCAAGTGCTGGGATTACAGATGCGCACCACCATGCCCAGACTCCATCACTGGCTCAGTGGCTCTAGAGCGGGGTTGGCATGGCAGTTGGGGCCAGGAACCAAACTCTGGCCCCTGTGCTTTTCTAAGCAAGTGCTAAATCCACTGAGCTATACCACCGGCATTCATTCATTCATTCATTCATTCATTCATTTTTTATCATGGCCAGCTCAGCCTGCTCTGGTGTAGCATGTGGTGCCATGGATTTAACCACGCTTCCTGTGGTTGCCTAAGCTTTCCTAAGCAGGTGCCTTAGAACAGTGAGCCATCTCACCAGCCCTATGGAAGTTTAATTTAAAGAAAAATCATGTGCCTCAGGAAGGTGTACTTTTTTTTTTTTTTTTTTATGGCTGGCTCAGCCTGCCTTGGGAGTGGGAGCTGTGCAGCATGTGGTGCTAGGGATGGAATCACAGTCCCTGTGGTTGCTTAAGCTTTCCTAACCATAAACTTTAGGCCACTGAACCATCTTGCTGGCTCAGTAAGGTATACTTTTTGTAGCAATTCCTTGCCATGTTAATAGAGAAATATTGAAATGTGACATCTTACCAAAACCATTGTTCATCATTCAGAGTCATTATCATGAGTCCTGAGAGCACTTGTGAAAATTATTCAAAGTTCCACTGGTTTTTAAAAATACAACCCATTTGTTGGTATTCCTATGTCTCCTGTACTACCTAACCTATGCATAAAAATCACCTTGTATCCCAGTGCTTGGGAAGATGAGGCAGGAGGATCAGTGCAAGTTTAAGACCAGCATGCACTACAAAATTGATTTCAAGGGCAGCTTAAACTGCATAATGAGACCTTGTATCAAAAAGAGAAAAAAACAAACAACAACAAAAAAAAAAAAACCTGGCAAAGGCAGTGATAATGGAGAAGGCTTGTAACACTGTCAATTTTCTGTCCTTTGGCAACATCTGAATATAACATTGATATGTAATTTGTAATATGTCAAAAGGAAGAAAATGGCATTGATTTGTTTAATAGAAAAAATTCAAATATGTAACAATTATAAGGACTCATCATCAAACATGTGCAATACATACCAAAAACAGAAGCCTAGGGCAAAAGGAATCATTGCCATAGTGAAAATTCTTCTCATAATAAATATTTAACATAATGCTTGACATTGTTATGAAAGATCCCACTGTGTTGAAATATTGTATTTATTTAAGATCAAAATGTATAAAGAATATATAGTTAGTTACTTATAATCTGCAGTTCAATTGCTGAAAAACTATTTTAGAGAAGCTTGAATGTAAGATGTAGAAATAAGATTTTGTTTGATGAAATACAAATAGAATTGAATTTATTTTGTTAATTTCATTTGTAAGTAATAGATTGGAGACATAATGTTAAATCATGAGAACAGGATTTGTCATTGAATTTCATGCCATTTGTATTCATGTTATTCCCATCATCTTGAAAGAATCTATAAATGATATGTTGTCCCTGTATTATTTTCTGCCTTTGTGCATTAGGAAATAACCATCATTTCCCCTAAATCCGTAGGTGGGAGGTCTCATTGCTTTCATTTCCAAGATACTACACAAATGATAATGTTTTATGTTTTGTGCTTCTGTCAAACTCTGTTCTTGATTTTCCATGCATCAAGCAAGCAAATAAATCGATAAATTGTATCACCATGTTGTAATTATTATGTAGCAAAATGAACCAGATAACAAACTAAAGAATTCTGAGAAGACTACAATTATTTTAGATGATATGGTTGGAGAAAGCCTGTCTGATAAGGTGATACTTAGAAGCCAAAATACAATAAGAAGGAGGAAAGATGCAAAGGAGTTGTGCTGTTACCAGGGAAATTGTCATCTAATCATGAGGAAAGTGAAGGAAAAGGAACTGAGGCACGTGCTTGGTACATTAGGGCAACAGATAAACAGAAAGAGAAATAATAAGCCGATGACTCCACTGACTTGATCCTCAGTGACAGAAAATCTCTGGAACATGTACTTCCCTCTTTCATAATCCTCCCCCTCTCCGGAATCCACCTTTCCCCAAGCCTTGCCATCCATTCCACACTTCATTTCTTTCTACATTATTGGACAGAAGATCTGAAGCTGCCCACTGCTACCAATATTAACTGAGCTCTAACTTAGGAATAAATATTTTATTTTTTTATACAGACGGTTTTTATCATCTAATGTAATTGCATATATACACATATATATGTATGTATACACATATATGTGTATGTGTGTGTGTATTTGATCATATATTCTTGTTTTTAAAGTCTTTCAGGTTTTGTTTATTTCATGTTCTATAATTTAAAATTATTATTCAATTGCTTTCCTTCCATTTCATCAATTTCTCTTTTAATTAATAGACTATTCTTAAGATAGGAATTTTGCTTTAGGTCTTGAATTTTTATGTATGTATGTATGGATGGATGGATTATTTATTTATTTATTCATTCATTTATTTATTTATTTTTGTACCAGAAATTGAAATCAGAACCTTGCACTTGCCAGGCTGGTACCTTGTACCACTGAACTAAGTTTATAGTCTCAGATCTTTAATTTTAAGCAATATATTATTCTGTCCCTTTCAAATATTATTTTGGAAAAGTTGTTAGAGAGAATTCACTTACCATTAAGCTGAATTGTACAGCTAACAAAATATCCTAATTTAAGGTGTTAACCCTAATTTAAGATAGTGTTAAACTATCCTTTTTAACTGTATTACTTTGTATGCTCTGTTTTTCTGCCAATTTAAAGCATATGAAAAAATAAGAGATGAGAGTAAAAGGTATTATGGGTCTTTTATCTTCATTATGATTCCATGAAACATCTTTTTAAAAATTCTATCTAAGTATATCCCTCTTTAATGCTTGTTTGAATATCCAAACATATCAATGTAAAGTTAACAAAAATAACTTTCTTTAAAGAATTGAACAAAATACAATTTTAAATAAAGATTATAGTAACTTCATATTATTGCCCAATATATAGCTAGTGCCAGAATCAGAAGAAAATGGAAACACTTGATTTTAATTCACCCAACACCCACTTGTACAAAATATCTGAAAGCCTGTTATGTGAAAATAAAGAAGTTTCGTCTTGCTACACAGAGTATGGTATTAGCAGAGGTATTTGAATACAAAACTAAAATCATGAACCTGAGGCCCTACCGCCATGGAGATGAATGTACTGTACATCTTGTGCCAGCCGTTCCCAGATTCGCGTATTTCGAACCAACTGCTTCCTTCAACTGATGGGGAGGGCCTGGCATGGCCCAGGCTGAAGATCCTTGCCCTTCCGGATCCCCATGGTAATGACCAGGGTGGATCCCTGGATTATCTGTAATACATTTGCAATGTGCCTGTGGTTTTTGTGCAGATGGGGGTGTGGCATGGCTCCAACAGGAAGAGGAAGTACAGAATCAGAGGGTTAAGAAGCCAGACAACCTTTGTCCAGCCGGCGCATGGTCAGACCTTTACTTTCCCAGACCTACTTTCCCAAGAGACAGAGCCTGGCCTAGCGAATAAGAAACAGAAGCTTCCTGGAAGACACGAAGCAAAGAAAGAGTAGAGATGTAGGACCAGGATTGTTGCAGACTAGTGAGGTCTGTGATAGCCACAGGCACCTGTATGGACACAGACCCTACTGGGAAAAGCAGTTCTGACAATCCAGATAAAATCCCTGCACTGGGAAAAAGAAAAAAACAAACAAATAACTGCTAATGAGTTAGGAAAAAACAATACTGGCTAACAATGAGACACATTTAAACATGAGTAGTAAGTTTCAGTTTTTAGGATTACCTAAAGTGAAGACAAGTCATTATTTAATTTATTGTGCATAGACTCCTTTATGAGGATTCGTGATAGGAGGTAGATATCCCTATATCGTTCCTCTTTAGAGCCCTTAGTTTGTTACATTGTTTTAATTCATTATCTTATCTGGTGGTAATAGTAGTGCTGAAAAAGAAAAACTAGAATTTGAACAGGTATTGAAAAATAAGGTTGTCATATTTTGGGGTACATTTGCTGCATTTAATTTACCTTCTTTCTTTTTTTTTTTTTTTTTCTCGCTGTTGGTGTATCCACTAATAGCTTTTATTATTATTATTATTATTAATTTTATTTTATTTTAGTAAAGGTCTACAGAGTCTACAGGGTGTCACTACATGGATTGGACTTGTAATGATCCGCTTATGTTCAGCCTCCCAAGAGCTGAGATTACAAGTGTGCCCCACCATGCCCAGATTGCCATCTCAGTGTGCCTCTGGGGAGGGGCCAGCCCACACTAATAGCTTTATAGCCTGCCTTAATGGTCATTAAGTGAAAATGCGCATCAGGAATAACTAATCCAGGGTCCACTTTACCAAGGTTCCTTTAGCAGTTGGATACTTACATGCTGTTCATACCCATTGCTCTCTTTGAACATTAGTGTTTTGTAATTGTCTTTTGCAGTGCAATTCATTTTCCTCCTTCACTTAACTTTAATAAAGTAATAAAACATTTTAACTGTGGTCTAGATCAGAGGAGAAACTCCTTACTAAGAAGACAAGAAAACAGAAAATAATTAAGATTTCTTGAAAATAAGCATAGACACAAAAAATAGATACAAGAACAATACTATTTATCAATTATTTGTGCAACCTTGTGTAACTATTTCTGTTAATCTGAGCAACAGATCTGGTGATAAAAATAAATAATGCAACAACCTTTGTTAATTAGCTATTCTTGCTTTGAAAATCTGTAACATATGTATTGCTGTAGGATGTCATTTCTGTCTTTGTTTCTGCTATTTGTTTCTGCTTTGTTGTATACTCTTCAAAATAAAATAAATAAAAATATTCCTTACTGTAAAAGTAATCTTAAGATCTAAAAGCCCACTGAATCTACATTGATTTGAGTTGAACAATATAAAAATGAGAAACTTAGCAAATTTCAAATTTTCTTTTTTTCTCTTATTTCACTGTGCCATACTTATTTCTAAGTACTTCATATATTTTTATATTCTGTTATGAAGGGTAATTTAATAAAACTGTTTTCTTTCTCATTACTGTCACATACAACATGGTCCCATGACAAAGTATACAGGAAGTGTCCCCCAAATGTGAAGCAATGGTCTTCAGTGAAAGGTACCGTCCAATGGGTTGATAGCAGCAATGATCAAGGTGTCATTGTCTTATTTAATCCTTATAGCTATCCTGATGGGTAGATATTTTAAATTTTCATTTTAATAGTGAAGAAATGGAACCTCAGAAAGATTAAAAAAACTTGCTCGTTCCACCAACCGATCAATCAATAAATAAAATGTGTGAAGTAATATGAAATCATGGAAAATTCTGACTAAGATGGCATCACTCTGATCAGTGAGAGAGCACTCCAAGATGGAACACAGAAATCATGGTATAGGCAATACTCATCGGACTTATCCAGGGAACACTAACCTGTCTCCTTAATACAGTAAGGCCTTGTCTTATGAATATTCAAATTGTGAACTTCTACAGGTGTACGATGTAAGATTCCCAGGCATTATGGTGGGACTCACTTTGTTGGATCACAGGTGAGTCTGACTTAGGTTGCAGATTTAAATAAGATCATACAGTATTTGCCTTTCTGTACCTGGCTTATTTTACTTAACATGAAGTCCTCAGGTCTGTCCATGTCCAGGAATAACAGAATTTTCTTCTTTTTAGAGTCATGGCATTACATTGTGCGTAATGTCAATCAACATCAAGGATGTAAAGTACAAAAGAGCTTTATTTGATTTATTAGGAACTGTAATTCAGGAGACATAAAAAGAAAAACTTAGTGTCCCCAAACAATGAACAAAGTGTTAGCATTTAAGAAAGCAAAATGCATATGACAGTTCTATGGCACATGTGCCACAACTGGTCATTTGTTACCACTGAAAACTTCACAAGGTTCATCATCACTAATGTATAAAATGGTTAATCTATGCAAGTGTTAAAGTCTCTGGTACTCTCTGAATCAATCTCAGAGCATTTGGGCAAAACATTTGCTATGGCAGGCAGCTCGGAGCATACAGTAAGTCCCCAACTTACAAATGTGTTCTGTTCTGGAAGAATGTTACAAAGTTTCAATTATTAATATAGACATAATTGCATAACTAAAAAGGCTAATGAATATATTATAGAAATCATTACCAATTGATATATTGTCCTGAATGAAACAAGAGTTTTCACTTTGGAAAATTGTTCCTTCATTACAATATTAAGATTATTCTTCTTCAATGAGTTGAAACTCTCAATATCAAATGTTTCCTTAAGATAGCTAGGCCTTCTCACATAAAATGTGGCCTAAAATTGTTAGGATAAATCCTCAGTAAAAACAGAGCAGTTAATTTTTAATCAGTCATGGCATGATTTAAAAAAATATATCGGGTAGGACACTATAATTAAGTATTATAGTCATTTATTTGAAGGGTATATGTTTATATCAAACAAGTTTGAGTGTTGATATACTATTATTACGTTTTTAAATTGCTATGCCACTTACATTATAAGTAGTAAGACTACAAATACTAGTTGTTATAGCATTCTGTGTGTGTGCATGTGTGTGTGCATGTGTGTGTATGTGTGTGCACTATGCTTCCTCCACAAATTCAGTAAACTTGCCAATATAATTTTCTCAGTTCCTAGACACACTCAGGTTTCTTTTCTAATATCATTTTTCCATGTGTATATGTCCAAGATCTTTTGCCTTTCTTATATCCAGTACAAGATAATAGAAAACAAAATAATGGAAAATGTATTTATTTTATTGTGTCTAAATTTTAAATTTTTCTATGCCCAAAACAAGTGACAATGATGGATGACCTCTTATATGTCAATGTTTCAAAACTGTTTGATTTGTACAGCACATTTAGAATGGTCTTATAAAGACAATTACTTTACAAATTACCTGCTTTGCAAGATGTTTTCTAAGTATTTCTTTATATTTCTTCTTGAACTTCCTCTCCCCTTTTATTAGGGTAGATTTGAAACAACCCTACAGAAGACAGAATCTGTAGAGACATGTGCATATAAATAGTTGATATTCTGAGAATGAAATGTGAGTCAATCTGGAAACAAAGTAAGCTCATTAAGATGTACTCTGAGGTCATGAAAAAGCATGTGATCATTGGTGCTAACTTGATATTAAAATGGACCTGCACAATATGTAAAGATTGTCCCCTTTTCACAAAATAATGGTAAAATTTTGAAATTCTTCAAGTGAGCATAAGTTGTATGTGGCAGGGATAACTGATGTGGAGAAACCAAAGTGTGCAGGGCACAGGAGGAAACATTCTAATTGCCCACTTGAGAGCTGAACTCCAGGGTTGCAAGAATGAAAGACAAGATTAAAAGTAACTTAAGTATACATACAGCAAATGTCCACTGTTCTCACCCATTGAGTTGGCTTTTCTCCAGAATACATACAGTCCTGGGATCAACAAACAGACAGAACAAAGGGCAACTTGAAGGCTCTGAGTGGACAGCACAGCATAGACACAAATCTCTTCCTTTCCAAAGGTCTCGGTGGATCTTTCATGTCATCCATGGAAGACAAAGGAAAGAATATATTTTGACACTTATTTCATGCTTATACTTAATATGCCAAAGAGAAATTAGAGGTGCAACTTCAAATAAGTGACTATTTACACAAAAGTATTGTCCTAGATATTATAAGATATTTTTTCCTTCTTTCAATGCATACACAGGAGTGTGTAGAGGTACACACAAACCGATAAGCAATAGTGGCTTTGTAAGAAAGATAATATATAATTTAAGAGGCTTTAGTATATGCGTACCTTCGTAAGTATCTATCAAATTCATTCACATCTACTTACAAATATCCAGGCCAATTTCAATTTGTTTTGTTACTTAAAGCACTGTAGATGTTTCCTGTACAATTACCCTGAATCAGATCTTATTTACTTTTCAAATTGCAGGCAGAACGGAATGTTCAAATTGAAGTTATACTCATCTCATTTATCTGTCTTGGTGAGTGAAGCAGTATCTCTGACATTCCCGGAAGCCTCTTGACAGTCCAGGTCCCTATCCTTCCTCCCATTTCATATGTTACATTTCCAGTGTGTTCTATACATTACTAGATTAATATATTTTTTCTGCCATTACTATTGGACTGGCCCGTTCTAGGTGCATAAACCATGCTCTCTCGGACCATTAATGTGTCTTCAACATTTATGGCCCACTTTGGATACCATTTTCTCTGGAAAGTGTTCTCAGGTTAGCCTGGATTACGGTACATCCCTTTTGCTATATACTTTCATATTTCCCTCTATACTTTCTTTAACAACATTTCTACCATGTTTAATTATGTACCTGAATCTTTCTCTATGTACCTTCTCTCCTATGTTCTGCAAACTCAAAGCAAGTCACAGCATGCCTATATATTTCACTGTGTTACATCTAACTGCAACTAAATTATTAAATAAGATAGGCACCAAAATATCTAGGAAATCATTGCATGAATATATAAATAATGAATACGTGAACAGAGATACCTTGCCTAATCTTGTCTGTAGGTGAAATAGCTATATTCATTCCAAACAAATAAAAGAGGAAACCATAATTGACTATGTTCAGAAAATAAGATCTGATAATACTCTCAAAAATTTGAATAACATGTACAGTTAAATTGTGTGTAAAAGCACACATTTAATAATGCAGTAAAATATTTGAAAACAAATTGTTAATGTTTTAAAAATGCTTATTGAGATATAGTGCTTGAAAAATATTAATACAAATTTAGATATATAAATATAACATGAACTATGAATTGTGGAATGAAGAGAATTCCATGTAGTATTTTTTAAGTGTTGTATTAAGAATTCAATAATGAGTAGCTTCCAAGAAAACTTTTTCTTAATGTTTCTGCACATGATAGTAAAAGTAAGCTTCCTGTATCTCATTGGCTTGACAATAGAAATGAACTTCTTCTGTGCACAAAATCCAGGATTCAGGATATTGGAAAAAAATTTTTCTAACTGTAACTCTGTGACACAGGAATCCTTGTGTGAAAACCACTTAGTTAAAGTACAGTACTTAAAATACCAAATCAAAGTGATTCCACAGGTACTGCACTGATGTATCAGAAATAGGAAGTGGAAATGTGCATTGTAATGTTCAAGTCTTCGTTCATTTGTTTACTGGTTTATTTATATATGGTCTTTGCTAGAGACAATAGAATTCAGGAGTTTCACAAAAAGCTACATTCCTATCCCTTTTTGTATGTTTTATGTTGTGACAGTGTCTTGCTCAGTTGCTAAGTTGCTCAAGTTGACCTTGAATGTGTGATGATCTGTCAACACTCCCAGACTGTTTCAGTTATAAGCATGAACCATACACCTTGAACAAGTCTGAATTTTGGTAATCTGAAGTTTTTTCTATTAAATTTCTTGCTAATAAAATACAAAATGCTGAAACACTAACCTCCAGTATCTGAGAAGACGAGCTTACTGGGAAATAGAGTATTTGTACATGTAATTAAGTTAAGATGAGGTGATGAATTAAAGAGGACCCCGATCAATAAGAGTTAAAAAGGTCATATGAAAAAAAATCATGCAAAATTGATGAATTATAAAGATGACCAATAACCTGCAATATTTGAATTGTGTACATAACTCCTGTTGGAACAAGTTGCTTTGATATCCTGTTATCCTCAAGCATTATAAGCCATTTCCTTGCATAATATGTATTAAGGAAAATTATAGTGAACCTTATACCTCAAGGATTTTTATAACATAATGTATGCATGAAATAGTATTAACTGTGTTAGTCATTTAATTCCAATAGAACATGCAAATTAAATAAATGATTAAATCTTTTTCTTTATTAAAAGTGGTTTCTCCATGTTCTGCTGAGGTTGCCATGAAGTTATTAATAATCAGTGTGTTCCATATACAAATTATGTTTTTTTGAAAATTTCTCTTTGTCATTATATTGTTTCTAAATTTCTTGGAGAATTCAGCAGTGAATCCATCAGGACGCGGGATTTTTTTTATTGGTACATTTTTAATTTATATCTTCAGTGGGCCCTGTTCATGTGACATATGACCTTTTGTTTTTATAATTGATCATGTTGCCTCATGTCTGCATCCATGGGATGGGTTCTACTTGGTCATAGTGTATAACCTTCCTGATAATTCACTGCATAATTTGACAGTATCTCAATGAGGATTTCTGTGTCTATGTCCATTAGAAAGATTAGTCTGTAGTTCTTTTTTTTTCTTTTTAAAATTTTATTAATTGTAATAAGGAAGACACAACAATGAGATAGTTTCAAAACACGTTAGTAGGACAGCCACAATAATTAATATAATGCATCTTGTTGTCTTCATAGTAATTGTTCAGAATACAAGATGCAGACATGATAAGTTTTCTAAACACCATTAGTATAAATATTTCTTCTCATTGAACTAAGAGAAAGTAATTATATGCATAGTCCAGTAGTCCATAACAGTAGTGGTTTATCAGCAAAACTGGAAATGTCAGAAGCTGTTGACTTGAGCCTTTTACAGTTCAGCATATTAATCTGGCTTAACTTTTTATACCTCGTGGTTAAACTTTTCTGCTGGATGTTAAGACCAAGTTGAAGCAAGACTATATAACAAAAAATGTAACGTTTGTATCTGACAAGGTCAGTCAAATGCCCTCAGGATTTGGTTACTTTGGAACCATACAGTGCTCTATAGAATTGCTGTCAGTGTCAACTATCTGGATGAGTCACGGCCATTGTTTGACCAGTTTGCGCTCTGTGAAAGCATGAGAGAATGTTTTCTCTCTAGGTGCCCCTCCTTAGGCACACTGTTCATCACTGATCCGTTTTCTCTGCGGCCTTATAATATCGTTGAACAGAAAATTTATGACACCACTGAGTTATAGGATGTTACACTACAGGTTCTCTTATGTCCCGAGTCCTTACTCACCTAGCAGGGCTAGGGCCAAAATATTGGCTGTCCTTGTAGCCCCTCTTTTTCTCGAATTTTTTGGTCTGAAAACTTAAGTTGTTAACTCTCTTGAAGGGAAGCTTAGTGATACTATCACTTTCATTCTTACCATAGAATAAATTGCTGGTTAAAAATTATGTAAACATCTATGAATAACAATAATACTATATTTAATTAACATATTTACTAATGATTTAAACATCTAAGAGGTCAGTTCATGTATAACATCCCCTCACTTTTAATTCACAATGAGCCCTATTTTTCTAGCACTTTTATGTGATTTTGAAAAATCAATTTTTTCTCAGGGTTTTTGCTTTCATTTGTTGGAGGGCTATTTCAATGAAAACATATTTGTAGTCAATATGTTTAACTGTAATTTTCTGAAAGTGTTATAACAAACATTAACACCTCCAATGTCTATGCTGTGATTAGAATCTTCTTCCATCTTGTGCAGGTGCAACTCACCCAAATATATGCAATATACCCAGAGGTTCTTAGCAAACAGTATAATTTTTATTTGAATGGCATTTGGTATAATGTATTTATGACTAAAAATATTTTAATATTTGAAATGCATTTTAGGAACATTAGTTTTACATATATTGATTTTATAAAGTACAAAGAGAATATAGTACTGCATAAAAGGAAGAAAACTTGTAAAAATATGAGTATTTTAGTGTGTGTGTTTGGTGGGTTAGCTAATGGCCAACTTGCATTGCAACACCTAGATGAACTGAGTCAACATGATTCTGGGTTATGGAAGGTGCCCCTGAGAGCTTGGCTTCTCTCTCTCACTGGGATGGTTGCTATTCTCTGGTGGACCTTGTGCCTACCTTGAGCCTAGCTTCCTGACTTCAGCACAGATCTCTCAGCCTAGTGGTGCAGATCTTCAGCACACTGATACAGAATTTCTATCTTCCACCACTGACCCTTAGGCCTTCCCAGCACAGACCCTTGTTATGGACTTGCTTGAAACACTGCCAGGGGCTCTAGGCCTCCAGCAGGTCTCATGCACGACATTGCTGTGGAATCCAGGGGCTTTTGTCTCTGGAACTTGTACAAATCACTTCCACTATCTTACATTTTACTTTTGGGTGAATATTGTAGAATAATCGTTTAAATTACATGTCCTGTATTAAATCTATTCCCTAACTACAATAATGTATTTGATATGTAAGTTCCTGTTTATCTTGCTATCTCAATTTCCAATTATTGCATTATTTTTCATCTCACTCCCACCTAATATACAAAAATGAGTATCATATTTTACTGAACTGAAACAGTTTCTTCCATGTTTCAAATATTGATCTAGTTGCAGAAAATATAGTAGTAAAATTAATACACATACCATGTGTCCTTTAAGTTAAAATCTAGAAAAAAGAAAAAAAATAAAGTATAAAATCTAAAAATCAATACAATATGATAATAATTGTGAAGAATGTTACATGGTATTAATAAATATTAATTAATGTCAGATAAATTTAATTTGGATTGAGTTGCTCCAGGATTTTGCTCTTAGTAGATGATATATAAGCTACAGTAGAATGTCTGGGATTGTATACAATTATGGAAATGACATTTTACTGAGAAATAATAATTATATTAAATACATCTTATATTACTTTAAAATAGAGTATATGAGAGGATCAGTACAATGAAACCACTAGGTAGAAAGTGTCCAATGGATGTATTATAGTATACACAGAATTGGAGTATTTGTGTGTTTGTGGGTTGAGTTAAAATTTTGAACAAAATTTTTTGATTAAAACACTTTATAAGTTGGGCATGGTGGCACATGCCTGTAATCCCAGCACTTGGCAGGCTGAGCCAGGAGGATCGGTACAAGTTCGAGATTAGCCTGGGTTACAAAAGTGAGCTCAAGTCCAGCCTGAACTGCATAGCGATATCCTGTCTCAAAAAAAAAAAAAAAAAAAAAACCCA